>JAHZMX010000399.1:0-39950 GCA_027743895.1 Seira musarum
ATTAAATACGACGCATTGTTTGGCAACAGCCTGAAATAGGAGTAAAAGCAAACATCATGAAATTAGAGAAATTCGACTCTAATTCCAAACAAGAGTTCGTACCTTCGCAAGATCTTTCGTTGTTTCAGTTTTTCCAGTTCCAGCAGGTCCTTCAGGAGCTCCCCCTTCACGAAACAGTAAGCAAGTTGAATGACTTTAATGTTTTTTTGTACAATGAAATTGGAAGTAAAGAAATACCCAGATGTAGATGTAACGCTCCGAATAAAGTTCGATAACAACGATCCGTCAATGGTGTAATCACAAGTCTAGGCGTGTTCCCCAGATATTCATAACCGTAATTCAAAGTCGAATTAATCATCCTTGTTACGGATCTTTGACCTTCCCAGTAATACCGGAGCTGTGCCAACCACTGGAAATCTTTATCATTCGTTACATTGTTGGTGACTAAATTTTGCAGCACATCTCTGGCGTGTACATCCAGCACAACAAGAGCCCCCAGAGTGACTCGGTTCTGCTTACTCAGCTTTCCTCGGACCAACGCGACAATATCGTTAATTTGGGAATTATTCTTATCCAAATACTCTTGCAAGGCAGTTCCTCCCTTTTTGAAGGCCTCGTGAATCAAGATAGTCCAGTACGTGCAAGCCACGCAGATTGCAGGTTGACCTGGCCAACTTAATACCCATTCCTTTCGAGGTTTGTTGATGTAATCTTCCAGGGAATACTCGATTTGCTTGTGGAGAACAAGATCTTTCTCCCACGCACTTTAAAGAAAAACAAGATGACATTATTGCTTAAAATCGTACAAATATACTGATTGATACATAAGCACAGTTCACATTAGTACCTCATTTCTTCCAAGAATGGTTTAATGAATGGCGAATTCAACATAGTCTGAGTTTTAATGATGTGGTCATCCAGCAAGACCTGCACTTCATCCACTGACGAAATGACGTAAGTGCCAGTTTCTCTGTAAGGAACAATGTGGAATGCCATATCCTGCCATTCCACCTTCATCTTTGCCAGGTTCTTTTCCAAACTCATTTCCTTTGAAGCAGCTTCACTGATAAGCTCAAACTTAGAAATATACTCTTCCAGATTCATATCAATCAGGCGCTGCAAGGTGAGATCAGGTGTGGGGCGAAGTGGGAATCCAATAATTTCAGAGATCTTTTCCCAATGACGATCCCTCAAGCCAGGATTACCCAAAGTGGAAATAATTGGCATTTTCTCTTTGAACAGTTCAATCAAACCTTTCACCTGAACGACAAGTTCCCTGGCCGCCGGCACATCACTGAAGGTCTTCTCCAGTTTGAAAATAATTCTGTACAGATTGCTAACATCTCCTTCAATATTATCCGGATCGTGAGTGCCGACTTGACTGTTCAGCCACAGATCTCTCTTCTCAAGGAACTCGGATGCGCTCTCGTAAAGTCTCAGGAACGGAGCCAATTTGTCCGAGATTTGCTTACGGAGTGGGTAATTTGTAACCTCCCATTCAAACATTTCTTCTTCTCTATTGAACTTGTCGGCCTTATCTGCAGCGGCTTGCAATTTGGCATCCAAAGTTTGAGCTCGCTTCAAGTATTTTGGAAGTTCATCTAGGTCGCCATAATATTGGAACTCTTCAACTTGTTTGGCATAAGACTCCAGTTCCTCTTGGAATCTGACCCTCTTGAGCTGAGTGGGAAAAAATATATTTTGAGTTAGAAAACATATCATTTCAGATGAGGTCCCAATTCAAAAACTAATAAGCACCTTCAATGAATCCTGGAATTCCAGAGCTTTCTTGGCCACAATCTGATAATGTTCTTCTATTACGTACGGCATTCGATTGCACCATTGGATGCTCTGCATTTGCAACTTTGACAAAATTGGCGAAAGCTGTACATAATCAGCTATAAACATGTACCGGGAGAGATACTGCTTCACTTCCTGTTGCATCCTTGGCAAAGTCTTTTCTCGNAGTATTTTGGAAGTTCATCTAGGTCGCCATAATATTGGAACTCTTCAACTTGTTTGGCATAAGACTCCAGTTCCTCTTGGAATCTGACCCTCTTGAGCTGAGTGGGAAAAAATACATTTTGAGCTAGAAAATACATATATCATTTCAGGTGAGGTCCCAATTCAGAAAATAATAAGCACCTTCAATGAATCCTGGAATTCTAGAGCTTTCTTGGCCACAATCTGATAATGTTCTTCTATTACGTATGGCATTCGATTGCACCATTGGATGCTCTGCATTTGCAACTTTGACAAAATTGGCGAAAGCTGAACATAATCAGCTATAAACATGTACCGGGAGAGATACTGCTTCACTTCCTGTTGCATCCTTGGCAAAGTCTTTTCTCGAATCTTTTCGATTTCTTCTTTCAATGCAAAAGAGCTGCTCCGTACTAGTGGGAGTGCTTAAAGCTTTCTCACTGATGGCTTCATATTCATCGACAAGACTGTTGGCCAAGTCAAAACAATGCATTCATTCATTCTTTATATATTTCGTTTTGAAATTTTCACATGATTGTAATATTCTTACTCTTTCAGGAGCGTGTGCAACTCATGTATCATCTTTTCAAGGAATTTGTCCCTGACTTCAGTCGCCCGTGCTGCAAGTCCTTTAATAAGCTCATCGCAATGAACATCAAAAATCCCAATTAGGGTTTTGGGGTCAAAGGATGTGGGAATTTCGAGTGAAAGTAAATGAAACTTTTTCACTTCTTCCACCAGTTGCTCCCAGGTTCGTTCTTCATTTATGAAGTTCTCCATCAACTCGTCATTCTACACAGAAAACAAGTACAATTCTGACTGTTTTCTTGCAAATTGTTTGTTTCAATCATTTATATATTTAAGTTTTCCAGTACCTCTCCGTTGAATAAGAAGGCATGTTCATTGTAAGCAGACACAAACTCCAAAGGTCCCTTAACCTGTTCCCGAAAATGATCTGAGATTTTCTGTTTAACGGCAATCACTTTTTCAGGGTCTATGGTTGGCTACAAAGTTAAATTAAAAATTATTCGTAAAGTTTACAACACATCTGAACTTTCAATTGAATTTCAGTAGACTTATACTCGTAAAGCGCCGCCCTCGTCACCACCTTCATCCCAGTTTCCAAATATTTTTGCTTCCATTCGGGGGAAACTATTGGAAACATCCACCAGATTATCAACGACGGTCAGTACCGCACCTTCCCAATCATCAAAAGATGGCACGGGAATCAACTGGTTGTGGTGACTGATGAAACGAACTACAAACTTTGGTCGATGAATCAAAGCCTGGTACATAAAAGGAATCAACCAATTATCGCGCACTGAAAAAGAAATCCGGTAAATGAGTTTGATTTATGAGCTTTAAAAGTTACATACGAGATTGCAACACATGAAATCTGTGTACTCCTCCAGACTGTCGTTGAATAGTTCAAGCAGATTCATTTGCATGACACAGGCCACACAGTTGAAGAATGCTTTCATTCTAGCTTCGTCATTAGCTTTCGGAACCATATTTCGTTTTGCAGCCTAAGAATAATTCAAGACATCTTTAATACTAGAGCTAGAAGGCCAGTGTTGGCATTTGAATTTATCAATATACCCCAATCAGTGTACTCTGAATGCCCTTAATCCACTTCCGGAGCAAAAGTCCTCGAACGTCTTCGATCATGTGCTTGGTCGTGTCTCGATAGTATCTTAGAGTAAAAGCGTCCTTTTGTTCGCCCAAGGTGAAACAGTCAACATATCGCAGATTGCTGAAAATGATAGAAGCAACGCAGTTTAATGGCAATAGTAGGTTCTTTACATGGAAAACTCAATCGTCTCATTCTGTCATTCTTACCTGAAAACAGCTCTCCAAACCATGTTCAAATACCCTAGCACGGGATTTACCGAGTGCAAATGCTTTAAAAGCCTCTTCTTTGCCTTCAACACTTCGGGCCTCCAAGGTTTGGGCACCTTCCTCAGCATTTCATCACTCCTCGGTCCGGAGTCCAGTTGAGCTTTGATGAGCTTATCCGGTTCGTGCAGGACGAAATCAATCATCGCCTTCTTAACAGCGACTCTGTACTCATCACAAACTTCATCAGAGAGTTGGCTGTGGAGTGCTGAATAGCTGTGCCTTAATCTCGTGGGCACGTTCTTGCAAATGTTGCTGAGCCAACTGTGCTCGATTGGACGGATACTGATAGCGTCCAGGCCGTTGTTGATGTAAAATGAGTATCGCAGTTCTCCTAGGTCTTGTTCCGTGGGTTCAAAGTGGATGTCAAGCTTGGGTATCTTCCCATCATCGGTTTCAAATGAGTCTCCCATCATGTGAAACAGCTCGTCCACGGAGACGTAACGAGACATTCTCGGGAGCCATCCGGTGGATCAATTTCACAAGGGCACGGCGAAATTCTTCGCGTTTCCGAGCTGCCTCCGCCCATTCCTTTGCCTTTGTCTGCCAGGAATAAAAAATGCGGTCAATAACTTGCAATAAGCTAAAACTTATAAATAATCCTTCCCTTACCGTCGGTGCTTTCTTTTTACGCTGCTGCGGCATGACATGGAGGGTGTCTTCCTTAGCACCCTTCCGTTTCCTCTGGTACCTTACCAAGCCATCTGGAATCGTGAATAAGTCCTCAGCTACAACCTCCGGGCCTCGATCGGAAGATTTTATGTACATTGTCGCCGGCTTAATAATTCTTGCAATGTCCCCTGCCCCACAATTATTTGAGGGGTAACCTCTTCCAACACCAGTTGCCCCACATTGAGTGGCGTAGCGAGGAGTGCCTTCTGCCTGCAAACCGTCATTTTTCGCATCCGGATTGGTAAACAAATCCTGAAAACATGTAAGTCACAAACAACAAATGAAATATTAGTCAGTTCAAGTCGCCTAAAGGGAAAGTTTGACCAAATACCGACCTCAAGCTTAAAGGGCCTAACCGCCTTGTCTGAAAAACGGTTTGCCATCAAGAAACTCAATAAGGTAAGTAATTAGTCTAATGAATACTCTTTTTGTCAGTTTTTTAGTGCAAAATTCTACTCAGCAGATGCATACGAAAAAAGTTCATGAAAAGTGGGAAATAATGTTGGGAAAAGAAGTGACATCCCGTCATCAGATAATTTTTTACCTGATATTTCCAAACGATGAAATTATTGATTGTTAGCCAATAAACAAGGGGGATGCATGTTACCACGGCACGGGACACGTGCATTGCTTCAGGGGAAAGTAGAAGTGAAAGCCAAAGAGATCGGTGCTCCTGTTTGCCACCCTTTCTACGACCACTTTTTCTTCCAGTCAGTCGAACCAAATATTGTGCTTAGTGACTGACGATCCGTAAAAGTAACTGCAATGATAATTAATTGCCCTGATCTGCAATTTTCAAGGTTTCAAATCATGCTCCTTTAGAACAACTTTTATTTATTCACAATCAAATCACAACTAACAACCTCCGATGCTAAAGTGATAAAGCAGATGCACCTTGTTTTTGTTTATCTCATTCGGAACAAGTTGGCAAGTGGAAACGGATGCATAGTATTTTTTTGAACAAGTCATGGTCATTAGGATACTCATTTAAAACTTTAAAAGTGACACGACATGTAAAAGTGTTAGAAGCAGTGGTGAACCGTCGAAAGTCTTCAGGAAAAAATTTAAGAAACACAACTTTTTCATTTTATAAATGATCTTTCTAGGTCGGAGTCGGAATGCTTTTATTTTCCAAAATTTTATCAATTGTAAATGGTTCATGTTCAAACATTAAATAATTCGTTAGCATAACACAACTTTTTTATTTTATAAATGATCTTTCTAGGTCGGAGTCGGAATGCTTTTATTTTCCAAAATTTTATCAATTGTAAATGGTTCATGTTCAAACATTAAATAATTCGTTAGCATTTATGTATATCATATTATATCATAATTTTTAAAACTTGGTAAAGCTAAAGAGTGTAATTTATGGTCATTCGCTCTTACATAATTTACAGGGCACCAAAAGGCGGAATTTGTTCATTGCATAAAAAGATAATTTAACGCTTTCAATTTTCATTTTCTATTTTTTACGGTCATTCATTGTTCAAGAACTCATATTGCACTGTGTTATTATTAATTAAACGAATGTTGCAGTAATTAAGCATTCTGGGAATCTATCTATAAATGTTAAATCATAATATCATAAATCGCACTAACAAGACATTTGACAAAATAAAATTTTTTATGAATTATATTTTATATTAATTAGGTGGTGTTCGTCTGTTATTCGCTAAATTGCTGGCTGTAATTTAAAGATCAATCCAACTGCAGAACATGAAGGTCAGAATAAGTACTACGATGATTAAAATGACAGCTACTCTCATTGAGACGCCCTCTGCGAAAGACAAAAATCGGAATTTAAAACTGTGCTCATACAATTAAAATAATTTAAAAAGTCAGGATAACAGGATAAGTGCATTCATTTACTTGTTCTTTCGATGTAATGAATGTTGATCTGGTTATCGACAGATATACTGACTACTGCGGCATCACATTCAGCCAATACTGATTCTTCGTTTAGTTGTGCAGGAGGGAGGAAAGCAAGTCCAGTAACGAATGTCTTGTGTGCCCTCTCTATGTGCTTCAACCTCTGCAAAATGTCAAACAATAAAATTATATTTCTAAATTATTCACTGCATCATAATTGCAGAATCAAAATCACAATGTGAAATGCAAACCTGAAGACTAAATCCAATATATATATCGACATCACCAGTAGTCATTGAGCCAATTGCAACGTAACAACCGCACTTACTAACGGCAAGGGCTGATAAAGCTTCACCGACACAAGCGACTTGAGTCAACGAAAATGTTGGACCACTCCATTGCTGAATGTACGATTTATTTTGCTTATAATTTATCGGATTTAGTATCACAAACAGCCGGCTGACATTTCTTTTGTCTTCCACAACACCAAACCTGAGAATTAAAAAAAAAAACAAATGCTGATTTGGACTCGATTCTTTCGTTAATAAATTAAATGTTGTTCATAAATATGGCTTAAAACCAACATCTCACCTGGCCCTTTTGTACTTAAACTTGCCTTCGTCCTGCGGAGGCAAATCTAAAGCAGAATTAAGTTTCCCATCTACTAAAGACCATATTTTGCATATTCCATCTCCACCAATACATGAAATCTACATCAATAAAAGATATACTTGCCTTCGTCCTGCGGAGGCAAATCTAAAGCAGAATTAAGTTTCCCATCTACTAAAGACCATATTTTGCATATTCCATCTCCACCAATACATGAAATCTAAATCAATTAAGGATATTGATACATTTTATATAATAAATACAAACATTTATTAACTAATCAAGCACTACCATATTTACTCACCAGTTTTCTATCCGAACTAATATCGACATCTGAAATTTCCTTTTTTGAGGCGTTGATTGAATTTCGTAGAATCATCTCTGGAAAGTTCCATACTCTCAAAACGCCATCCGCTCCTCCTGTTACCAAAAGTCTTGAATCTGGGCTAAATGCAACAGTTCGCTGGCATGGATCAATGACACTAAAAAATTTGATTTAAGAATTCATTGGTGGATTACTCGATAGTAATGAATTTAAGCAAAACAAAAACTATGTCAATTATGATTGGGTAGTCAGTCCAATCCGAAATTGTAAAACAACGAACCTGAAATCCGTCTGGACACTTGTGACAGTTTGTATGTCAAATACTAAATCACCGGCAAAGCTATCTGAAGCGTCATTGTTCGAATCATCAGTGTCTTTTGAAGATGATGAAGGCAACGTCCCAGTTCCTCCGTTCGCAACATTTCTCTGACGCAAGCCGGAATCATCTTTCGTGGTGTCTTTTGAGCCTATAATTTTAAAATTAAACAGATAACACTTTTGGAAAACATAAGTACCTTTTAAAATTATTTTTTTCATGTAAATAAATTGGAAAACGCACTTTGAGCTTGACCCTCCTTGTCCCTCGGCCTCAGCTTAACCTGATAAATGTAGCAATCCGAGTCTTTTCCAGCTGCCAAAAAAATCCTTTTTCCATTTCCTAACGATCCAATGGACGAGTTCATAATCGCAGAGTTTCCAGCGTTGTACCTTTGCACTTCATAAGCCACATAACCGGTCTTTTCATACCCAATTTCACATATTGCCTGAACGGTGTATAAAAATTACAAATAAATCAGTTAAATGCGCGGTTATCATGAATAAAACTTTACATGGGCTTGCAAATAACTTCCATTTACTCACAAATCCGTTGAAAACTCCAGTGTTCGCCGCACCCCCTCCTCCAGTGACGATAACATGATTACAGCTTAACGGACTCACGCTGTATAAGGGGAAATTAATTTTCCCTTGAGCTGGTACAGCCATAATTGACCTTTTCTACTGTCTATTGAAGTCAACGTATTTCTGTTCTCGCAAAACCGAATCCAATTAAACTTTTCAGTAAGTCAGTAACCCACCGAGAAGGATTTCTAGATTTGTCCAATTCACATTCCTCAAACAGAACATTTGCAATCCGCAAAAGAATTCAATTTAATTCACGCACATGCCAACGAGATCTTTGGTATCTGAAGAACGGAACTGTGGAAAAACGCCGAACGTGACTGTGTCTCCGGATATGGAACCCTAAAACAGAAAGAAACGATGTTTAACAAAAACCTTTCCTCTATTTGTACGAATATTTAATATAGCTGATTCTATCCTTAAAATGAAAAATTTCAAATAAATATAGTTTTGTTAGATTAAACAATAAATATTTATTTTAAAGAAAATTACTCACAAGTTTCTATAAAATTTTTACTGAAGCACTGCAGAGACCCTCACAATTAGTTACATAATGTTTTAAATATATTTATCAGTGATTTTTGACACGCTTTCTTATTTTTGAAACAAGACTTCGGTTCGGCTACGTGGACTCCCTATCATATTTTTTTATCGCAATAATATTGCAGCAATTCAATTCAGTACCGTGGTGTGTGCCCTAAAACTCTATGCACACGTCATTTATTATGTGAGAGCAAAAGCTCAACTAAACTAGACAAGCAAGTCAAGTCACAGGAAAGTAAAAAAAAGAGTCAGAATCACGATCACGATGAAGTATATTAGGTGTTTAGATGTAAGGGAATCCGGTATGTTTTGCATTGTGCACTTCTATTTCCATTCCACAGCTGGAATCACAGATGATTTATGTAATTTTTATACATGTGGCTTTGAAATAATAGTATAGTCTTGCTTAACTTGACCTAATTATGATGATGATAATTATGCCATGCCAGACTAAACAAAGCATAAGGTTCTTTCTGCTTGGTTGCTGGAAGTTGGGATAATGTTTTTGCACGAATCTCATATGAAAGTGTGGTTCTTATCTTTGTGTTCGCAAAGCTTCTTGCAGTGCGGTGATATCAGGGATGCGTCTGAAAGTTCGTCTAAACGTAATTCTGGCGAAATCTCTGATCATTTCCAGTGTCTTTCTATTTATTTGTGAGTACCTCATATATCCAATTGTTTTGAATCAGGTTGGTTTATTTAAAGTAAATGATTACGTTTTCATGTGATATTTACCACTTATTTCTGTATTTTGTTGTAACCGGCTTAAACTTTTTGAATCTGCAGTGTTCATGGCCTGATCATGATGATACCGGGAAGACGTCCGAGACCCTACGAGCGATGTTCCTGGCTGATACACATCTCTTAGGACCGTTCCGGGGACATTGGTTTGATAAGCTTCGGAGGTGGGTATAAGTTTAACTTACGAAGATTTTGCAGTTCCAAAATAATTTTTTTCCTATTTTCAGGGAGTGGCAAATGCATCGAGCTTTCCAAACTGCGATGACGCTCTTTCAACCGGAAGTCGTGTTCTTTCTTGGTATACAGTTAACACAAGAGTACACAAATCAACAAACACAAATCATAATCTGAATTTTAGGTGCACTTGGGTTCAAAGAATGTGATTTTTACTTTTTTCCATATAAAGGTGACGTCTTTGATGAAGGAAATTGGGTTAATCAGGAATATTTTGACAAGTACATGAGCCGTTTTGAAGAGTTGTTCTCCGTTAAGAGCTATGGCAAAATTCGAAGACATATCATTAGTGGAAATCATGACATTGGATTCCATTATGAGTGGGTTGAGCCAAGAAACTTTTGGTACTTTATTCCCTCTTGTCATTTAGGAATCGTTAAAGAAAATGTTTTACTGTTACAGAATTGTGCCTTATCTTCACCAACGTTTTCATGAAGCGTTCAACACATCCTCAGTGCGTCTTCTGAAACTGAAAAAGTCAAATTTTCTATTATTGAATAGTATGGCAATGGAAATGGATGGCTGCTTTTTATGTGACGAAGCAATGAAATCATTAAGAAAAGTTTCGGGTTAGTTTTGATTTTTGTTTTAATATTTTGCTGCATTGATCTGCAATATTAATCTGTAACATTCCTTTTTCAGCAAAACTCAAATGTGAAGAAGATCCTTTGTCATGTAGCGAAACGGGAGTGCACAAACCTACTATCATAAGTCGGCCCATTTTACTCCAAGTAAGATATTAAATACCCTAATACATCATTGATGGAAATTATTTTTACTTTAACTTTCAATGGAAATTATGTATCACTCATATGATTAGCATTTCCCACTTTATCGAAAATCCGATGAAGCTTGTAGTGGAGAAGACGCAGCACCTGAAAATGAAAAGAATGTTACTTTTCGAACAAGTTTTGACTGTCTTTCAAAAGAATCCAGTGATCTGCTTTTAAAGATGATTAACCCAAGACTAATCATGTCAGGACATACGCATCACCATTGCATCTCCGAGCATACTGTAACCCAGAAGGACGGCTCCAACAAGACTGTGACGGAATACTCAGTACCTTCTTTCAGTTGGAGGAATCGGAACGATCCTAGTTTTTATTTGGTAGGTTGTTTTTTATCGTTTAAGACAAATTAAAAAGTTTTCCAATTGGCATCTTTCGAATACAAGTCATAAGTATTTAATTAAAAAATGTGATTGCACATCCATTGTGCAAAAAGTAATGCACGTAACATTCGTGTGCGTTGAAAGTCTTCTAAAAGAAGCTAAAAATCTCTGAATGGCCAAATTATTTGTATGACTTTCTAGGCAATCATTACTCCCACCAATTTCGAACTCTCCAAGTGTTATCTCCCGAAGGAATCTACCGTTTATTGGCTGTATTCCTTAGGATGTGTTATCCTATTAGCGTGGGGACTTTTGATTCCAAATTCGCTTTACAGTGGTTATTGGTACGGATATGTTCGGCGGCGGTTTCTTCGTTTTAGCTTCCCTCGCGACAACTGAAACCATCTAACGATAAGATCTGAACCGATGTTTTAATTCCGACCATAATGGTGCAACAACTTTTAGATCTGATTGGGATTAAAGTGCTGCTTATTCTATTCGTTTTTACATACAAGTTTCTAATTGCGTTGCGTTTCCTTTGTTGATGTGTGTTGTGTAACGTTTTTAATTTACTTAGCGTGACTATGTCATCGTATCTTCTCTGACTTTTCATGTAATATTGAGCTTCTTTGAAGCTCATGTCCCGTGCTTTATAAATAATCCTATTAAATATTATTTTGTAGGATTTCTTCTTCTTTTTATCCCATACTTCTTGAGTTTGTGTGGCTTCTTAAAAGTGAAGTTGCATTTAAGACTGATCTTGTAATCTAATGCAGCTATCCCAAAAGTTCTAGTTCATACATATTCAAAAAATGATCAAATTCGAACTTGTTAACGTGATACTTTTTGATGGAAGAAAAATAAAAATGATAGTTTATTAAAATAAAATAAGATGTCATATAACTTTCCAGCATAATAGGTAGTCTTCATTCGTCATGATAAGGTATTCTTATTATGAGATACATAGTCAGATCTGTAATAATAAAACCTACTTACTACATCTGCTTACAAAATTATAAAAAATCTTTGTACACGGACGAAACTGGAAATGATCAGGTTTTACATCCGTTCAACATGATACTTCAATCCTTTCAAAAGTTGAATGACAATTAATATGATAGAAAATTTACCTTTGTAGGTTTATAAGCGACTTTAAATGGCTTACAATTTCTTTAAGCAATTGAAAACTCAATGCAATTATGTAATTTTTTTTAAATGTTCCAAACTTGAAATTAGTATAGAGGTAGAGAATAACACTTCAGAGTTCCATAGTTTGTAGGTCCTTGATGCAAACATGTTTCCTTTTCTAAGGAACATCAGACTTCATGTTATAAAACCTTGTCCAGATTCGCTCACTCTCCACGAGGATTCCGATTAGGTAAGGCTTTAAAGACTCTTCTGCCTCCTTTGAATGACCTACGCTACGAAAGGCAAGTGTTGCATCATGTCCGGCATACTCTAGCAAAACATCGTTCCCTCCAGGGTGCTGTTACATAATCGCATAATCATATTAATTAGAAAAAAATGTAGGCCATCATCATAATCATTCGGCTTACTTGCCAAATGAACCAGGGTAAATTACATTTAGTATAATTGTAATTCTTCTTACCATGTCTAAAAACTCGGTCACGTCATAAACTCGGTCATATATAACCATCCAGCAATCGTTGGGCGTGTCGTGATTAGAAACCTCTTGCAATGTGAATAATGGCAGTAAAAATTCCTTATCAAAACCAGAAGAAGAATACTGTCTTGGTGTTGAGGAGGAGGAGCCCGCTAAGCGACCCCAGAACCAGTCCGTATTTAAAATGTGAGTTTTGGGGGAACTCATTTCAATTCTGTCAGAGTCAGGAAGGGTTTCGTGGTCTTCAACAAAATTTAGTGGAGAGTTTGCTGTAGATGATCCTGTAGAATTATTTCGCTCAGGACCAGGACCAGATCCTATATCTCCCACAAGTGTACTCAGCATCTGGAGCAGAACAAAGAAATCACCTTTTTATTGCATGAAACGAAACTTGATTTACATCATCTCGTTTAATTACAAGGTTGCACTAAAAGTTTTTTTGCAATCTAGTTTTGCTTCTTCTTACAAAATACCTAGCAATTTCTCCCTCTGCCATTCTGTTAGATATTGATTGAGGAACGTATTTAAGCAATTCTAAAGCTATTACATTTGCATTTAGAAGAAGGGTAAAACTAGTTTCATTGTGTCATAATAACAGGTAGTCATTATTGCGTGATGCTGAATTTAATTGCTTCATTTCATAAAATAATTTCTAGTTGGCCGATTTGAATCAGGCTAAACTTACTCGCAATCAGCTCTTCCAGTAAATATAGGGAACCTGAAGGGAAATGCAATGACGATATTCGGGGCAACTGGAGACGACACGGAAAAAGCTAATGGAACTGGATTAAATACTGTTCAAACTTGAAACTAAACATGCTTTCCTTCCACAACCCAACCTCTGCCACTCCTACGAACTATGAATATGAATGCATATGAATTCATCCTATTTAATGGTGAAGTTATATAATAAAGGTAATCGGAATAATCACTACTCATAAGCATGAGTCGCGGACTTTATCCAGGAAAGAATGTACATTATTTTACTCATGAAACTTCTTTTGCATCATCTTTCTTTTTGCACAGCTAGCAAAGTAACTGGATAGCATTATGAACTGTGTAACAAATCTAATCGAAAAATTTAAAAGACTTCAAATATCTTACCCGATAACCTATAGCGGCAGCTAGAGATCCACCTGCAGCAGCAGCCGCTGAATACTGAACAACGTTGTCTATTAAACCAGTTTCATCCATCGTTACGATTTCGTTACTTCTTGGAGATGACCGCAAATTAAACTTTGCAGTTGAAAAACCTTCCTTGTTTTCCTTTTTCTTAGCTTATCAATCCAATGATGATCCCAAAGATAAGAAAACGTACACGCGTAATCAATAAAAAATTGTTCTTTTTCTTTCCTTAGGGGCAAAATGAGAACCTGTTAATTTGCACCTATCAACTTTTTAGCGTTTTTGTGAATTTCCACGAGTTTCACTTGTAGTTGTATTTTGTGATGCGGAACAAAAATTCCTGTTTTTTTAGTTAATGCAACAACTTTGCTACGACTTTCTGCTGTTGCTGGTCAGTTTTCCTGCAGTAAACTGAACTGCTGACTGACCATTCAATCAAGTTTTATTAACGCAAAAACGACTCGATGACATGAAATATGATGGCTTATTAATGCTTCACTTTTATCTTTCAAGACTACCGAGACATATAAGTTTTGTCCTAAGCAGAAGCGTTCACATTTTTGGAAGCATTATTGCAATGCATTGATTGAATTAAGGACTAGACCAACCTTCCTCCATTCACTTCAATATCATCAGATATTTTTTTTACCTGTGCAGACTAATATGTAACTTGATATGAAGATGCTAACGTGCGAGTAAATCGTAAATACGGTTATGAAAAAAAAATGACACGCAGTAAATGTTGCTGTAAATTGAACTGGACTGAACTGAACCTTGATAACATTTTAAAAATACCTGCATGAATGACAAATACTTAGGTATTTAATTATGAACTCATGACAAGGTCCAGCTAGCTCAGGTTCTATATACAATGTTTATCAACAAAATATACCTAATTTAGATAGTTCTATAAAAATATGATGCAATAGTCACTGGCCTACGTGTGCCACAAACGATTTCATTGAATTTAATTTTTTATCAAGTCAAAGCACCAATTTACGTTTTAATTCAATTTTTTCGGGTGTATCAGTATAAAGTAATCATTAGATGACTCAGGTGAAAATTGGGCCTACGTGACTGGAAACAGCATTTCCTCAAGAATAGCTGTCACAAAATGTCGTAATGTCGTCTGTAATTTGCATGAAATACGGCTAGTTACTAGTGACAGTGACCCTAAATAACTCATACTTTTGACATTGATTCCACACCTCCTATTAAAGTGGGAAAGAGCAATAATCAGGGGTAAAATGGCATGACAGGACAAATCAATTTTTAAATAAATCTATAGACTGATGTTTTATCTGGTAAATGTGAGAAAGAGAAAACCAACAATGTCATGTCATGATCATAATTTAATGTCTTAATACCTGAGGACTGAGGACAAGCAAAAAAGTGGAAGAGAGGGATTGCAATTGCAAACAAATAAATTGAGAACAAAATTAATTTACTCAGTTATTGAATGTTTTGCCCAAGTTGCTGCTTTTCATATTGGCAAAAAAATTTTTGTTTACCCCATAACGTTAATGATTAGGTATAAACGTGGTAAAAAATGGTTATTTAATTTGTTTTGTAATGGTCCTATGATTACTCTAAAATAGCTTTGAGGGCAAACAACTACAGTAATCAAAATTTTTCCGCGTGCAATTCCAAAGTAATCTATGCAGAGCAAGAGATGAGATAGATGGTTATAGATTGCTGATGTCAAAGAGATTTGTACTCTTTTTTTTGATCATGTCGCTTTGAGGTTATCACTGACGTGATAACCTGTACCGTAAGTCTTTTTTGATGATGTCAGTATAACTATGAACATCGACCGTGTCATCAATTTTTATCAGTGTTACATGTTAATAACCGATTTCCGGTAACGGTAATTTGATATTGAATTTATTAACGTGTTAAAATGTCTCAGTATAAACAACAATTTCAGTCTTCCAAAATTAGACTCTCTGTTCGAGCGGTCGAAGCGAACTATATTTAAAACGCGACTACTTTGCAGTAAAATACGTGCAGTCACAATTTTGATCCACTTATATTGTACTTGTTTCATAGAACCGTAAAATTAGCATTAAGATTTTCTGTTAGTGTCCAGCCCGATCAGATCGTGTTCTTATTAGTTCATTTGATAAGGAACATGATATATAAAACTTAATCATCAAACAAGGTGAAGTGGGACAAAATTTCATATCTTGAGTTTCCCAGAATGTAATGTCTTTCTTAGAAGTCCAACCTTCTTTTGTGACGAAAAATTACAGACAAAACGGAACTAGGTCTGGACTTGCACGCTTGAATAGAGTTGACATATATGGTCTGTTATTCTTGAATTGAAATTAACCAGATCAACATCTATTGATTCTTAATAACGTAATCAATTTTTTTTTATTTCTGAAAAGAAATTATCATCCTTTAAACACTCGTGATGATCATCATTTCAGTCTACATTTGCAAAGGACACTTCACATTTATTCATATGTAATTGATAAATAATTCTTTAGGGCTTAGATTGTCTCTTTAGTTTTTATAACCGAGGTCTCGTTCAGAGGATGATAGTCACGCAAAAAAATAATTTAAAAAAATGAATAAAAACGACCCAAAAATGATCACGGCTAATTTTGTCTATCCTTATCACGCAGTTACCCAAACGAACGCAACAAAATAAGTATAGTTGCTAGTTTAGTGGATAATCTGATGATGACGATATTTTTATCTTAAGTAACCCCAACGAGGAAAACATCGGCCCATACTTTATTACGTAAAGATAAAAATTGATTTAAAAATATTATGCATATCAATTTGTTTACCCATCTTGTGACTTGCCGTTGTGACGCTGACGCCTACTAGGACTATCGTTCATTTCATGTGTCCCAAACGGCTATAAGACTAAACTACAAAGCTTGCATTGTAACTATTTTTCTTCCAGATTTTTTTATATTTACGTACGCCGTAATTAAGATTGTGCTGAGTTGGAGTCATCATAATCTCTGATAAAATTTGATTAAATTACATCTCTAGAAGCCTAGTGGATTTTTAAAAGTTAGATCCTCTGTGGATTATCGATCTATCTATCCAAAGTGACAGTATTCTGTAATTAAATTGAAACCCGCAATTAAAACCTAGCCATAAAACTTTTCTAATGTCTTTCCCAAAGTAATCCCGGTCAATAACCTGAATTTTATGGCTTATTTCCCCTACAAAAACTTCAAGACTGCAGTCACACCGGTAGTAAACCGCACCGCCTGCGTGTCTGTGTGGCTAGCATTTAATTAAGAAATTGGTATTGGATTGGATCGAATCGGAAGTTAAATGAAAGGAAATATATATGGCTATAGTATAGCCCAAATGTAATGCTTACTCATAAATGAAGAATGAATGATCAATTCTCTTTTGAGCTGAGCCTGTTGCAAATTGCAATATCCAGCCAAAGTGGAAAAGCCAGTTGACTACTTGCCCAAAGCCAAATTAGTCAATTATTGATTTGACAAACACAAAATGAATGACACAATGAGGCGGTCTAGCTCCAACTTCGCTTTCGTTTTGTTCTTCTATGGCCAATTTGGCTCACTTCCGTGATGTAGTAAAACCACCAATTTCATTACATATTAAAAAGCCAAAAACACTAGATTGCAATAGGGTCAGAGTACAGTTAAGCAAGAAAAATGGGCTTTTTTACTCTTTCCATTCATTTCTTTTCTTTATTCTTCATTTTTTATTTTCTTTTTTCTTTCTCAATGTTCTTAAAAAAGGAAAAAATTCTCTGAAAAAGTCTTATTTCAAAGTGAAAAGATTTTCTCCGCCCTACCTACCAACACCAAATAAACTAGGAAAGCATTTAAAACAACTCCAGTTTTAATTGTCCCTTCAACATTACCAAATCCATTTCTATCATTATCATCAATGCACAAGTAGATTATTGTAGTTACACATGAATGGACGGAAAAGAGAAAGTCGGAATCCAAAGGAGGAAAGAGCACAATCTATTAGGTAGCAGTTCACAATTCGCAATGAATGCATCCCCTCAGTTACCTAATTGTTGTGATTCTGTGCTTCCCTTTAACCACCATTTGATTCTGTACTGAAATCTTTCTTAGTCTTTTCAACTATTGGCAAAAACGGAATTGCCAAATGCTAACTTCTCAAGTAAAACGCTATATAACATTTTATATGACTTTCGAGTTCTTGCAATCAGTGCGATAAATAAAGCATTTGTATTACTTTAGTAGGACCGGGACCGTATGTACTAGGTAATACGTAATAAGTAAATAGTTGTGAAATGACTTCATTTTTAGGGTCATGTCATATCCGTATTTATCTTCGTCCATCTAGCTGCTCTATGGAATTGCTTCGAAATATACACAAGGCTAATCTCCCCAAAAAACGGATTTGCCATTTTTTGCCAATCGCAATCTCCACATAAGCCTATGCAACACATCAAATGTATCCGTTTCATATTCCATTATTCTGGTTCATGCATTGCAATAATGCCATTCTAATTCTGACCATGCAAAACGTTCAGGGTTTACGTTTGCAAGTCAGAAAAATATTTAGCAAGCATCATAAAAAGTCGGATAAAATAAACGAAGCTCATTTTGAAAAGGATAAAGGCCCATAAAGCAATGGTCGGACGTTTAATACAGATCTGCAATAGTGGTAGTTTTTTTGTTGCAATTCTATTTTCTTTTCCCAAGCCAATCCAATTGCAATCTTAAGCTTTTCTTTCTTTTTTGTTCCAAAGAGTAAATAGAAACTACAAGAGTTTTGGTTGAGGTTTGTGTTTTTAGCAAGAAAAAAAGAAGGAAGAATAGAATAGAAGGGAAGAAGAAGAAAAAAAAGAATAAGTGAAAAGGGAAAAATGTTGATGGGAAAATTGAAGCTTGAAGCCCTCTTGCTTCTTGGCTTAATCACTGGCTTGTCTCGGTTTTTTGGCTTAGGCTTTAGCTAACCCCACAAGGAAAATAGTTGAACAAAAAAAAAGCTTCTTGCATTTGTTCCCTTACTCTTCCTTTCCATTCCATTACTTGCTTTGAGCCAGCCAAGCCAGAAGCGAGAAAATAAAAAGGTATTACTTCTAACAAGGCAAAAGCCGTGGCCCGTGGGAAGACTAGACACATTTTTAGGTGGAAAAATATTGCAAAAAAATGTGAGTAAAAAGCAGTCGGGAGAGAGGAAATAATAGTAATAGTATGCAAATACCCTACTTAAATACAGCTTTGTAGTCAAATTTCTGCCAATATTGATATCTTCTTGAATGGTACTTATGGCTTCCTCCTCACTACTTATTATACAGAGCGCACACAACACAACCCACAGACAGGAGACGGGCTAGACTGATTTGTGGAGTGAAATGCGAACATTTTTTTTTTCACTCGAGGACCCACATGCATGACACACTACTGCTACTACTGCCAAAGTTGGTGAAATTATAAGTAAAGCCAGAAATTCTTTTGCAATAGCTATCTATCTGAAGAGATGATGATTGTGTGAGTGAGTGGGTTCGAGTTCCACTTACAACAGAGTAGGCCAAGTCAAGCCAAGCCAGGCCACGTACTGAAATAAAAGATTTTTTTTACCGATTTTCAAAAGCCAAGTCTAACAAATTGCCATTGCATTACTATTATTTTTTGTAGAAAAAAAACTACGTCTAATGAAGCTTTTTTTTTAGAGGAATGGACTTTGAAGATTCTCTAAAGAACATGAAGATACGATGAAGCTCCTGTAATTGACCTACCTACCAACCAGCAGATATTTTCTTCATCAAAACTTTTTTTTTCGCAATGTTTGGATTTGGATTGAGATTGCATCGCATAGAAAAAATGCATCCGCTACCGAAGGCCAACTCATGCCATGCCATGCCATGCCATGCCAAGCCAGGCTAGACCAAAGCACTAATGAAAAAACTCCGTACATCTATAATATTCTCAGTCATAATCATGGTCAGGTAATATGAAGGAACATGGAGGAAAAGGCTTTTTCTCCTCGAGGTGAAACCGTACTCACAATTGCAATCAGAAGGAACTGAACCGAGCAAAAAAAAAGAAAACGATGCCTCTTCTTCTTTTTTGTCCTGGGGCTGACTGACTGACTGACTAAAAGTCTTTTGTAGACTTCCACTTCTCCCTTTCTCTCTCTCACACACACTCTTTCTCTTCAAAATACGTTATAACATATGACAAAAGATTCGGCAGACGAGACCAAACCAAACCAGACCAGCGTTAGTGTTTGTTACATATTATCTAAATTTACTCCTTCTTCCAAAACAACGATAGTGAAGCTTTCAATTCTTTCCTCCCAGAGCAAAGAGAAAAAAATACTTATTCCTTTTCCCAGCGAAACTCTTTTTTTCCTCTCGAACCAAACGAGGTGAAGTCGTCACCGTCAGTGTGGCATAGCTTCGTTTCGTAATTCATGTGCGCTTTTTTGTAAGTGTGTGGCAGTGTGCTGAAATAAGAAGCGAACGAACTTTACTTCACCTAACTAAAGTTGGAAGAGTCTGAATAAGTAGCGTTTTTCAACGTGGATTGTAGAAATTTTTTTTCAAACTGTATTACTATCACTCCTCCTTGCGTTAAAAACTTCCTCGAAGAAAGAAAGAAAAAAGAAAAATGAGAAGTGTTGTTTTGAGAAAAATGTTTTTCCTTTCTGATGATGATAGTCTGGTTTGGTTTGAGTTTGGGTCGGTGTTTGAACAGTGATACAATGTTTTAAAAAAATACGATCAAGGCAAGATATAAGTACAGTAGGAAAAAAAATACCGGGGACGGAATGAGAATCTTTCGAATTTTGGCTCATCAACATGAACGAACGCACAACAAAACTATCATCGGTAGTATCATCGTCATCAACTAAAGTACTTCATCGAGTAGTGTATCCCTATCGCTATCGCTATCATCAAAATAATTATGATTCTTGTAGATCACATCCCTGATACTAATTACGTTATATTCACAATCAGAAGGGATTCTGGGAACGTTGAAAATTAAAGCTTTTTCAATATTCCCATTCCATGTAGTCAGCGGCAGTCAGGTATTTTCAAAGATGAGATTTTCCCTTTTAATTCTACTCTATCTGCTCATGTGAAAGAAAACGCTGTGTCGGGAGTCGGGATGGGACGACATGAAGAGCCAGAAGAGAGGCAGAGAACCAGCAGACCAAGCACATGGAGTAGTAGTTTTTTTTTGCAATATGCAAGCAAGCAAACTAGGAAACACGTCTCCTCAATCACAGTCTGAGAAAAGCTGGGATTTGGGTTTAAAATGTTTAGATTTTTTTAAAGCAAACAGTTTGAGATTATTTTGTTTGAGAATTGCCAAAGCCAAACTCGAAGGCAAGGTCTTTTTGGTAGAAGTGGAAGTTTTTTTAGTTTGTCTGAGAAAAAAAATTGTTCGTATTCGTGTGGTTAAATTTTCTAGAAAATAGAGGAAAAATTGCTTCCTGTCTCCTTTCTACTTGAGACGATTAAGTAAACGCATAAAACAGCCCGTATTTTGCACAAAAAATTGTGTTCATCATGATGATCATGACGAAATGAAAGGAAGAAAAAAAAATCGGGGAAATGGATGAAATGAAATGAAGATAGAGAAAAACATACATTCATATTTTCTCTTTCTCCCTTTAACCTCATCCTTACATTATTATTATACCAATGCAATGCCATACTTATGCTCATCATCAAGATGCTGTAGTACATGTTGATGGTGAACTTTTTTTTATTGCATGTGTTCTTCTTCTACAATTTGAAAAAAAATAGATGAAAAAGTTTCTGACTGGCTTGGCTTGGCTTGGCTGGCTCCTGTAATGAGCAGGAGTGAAAGGATTGAAATGAGTAGGATAAAAATATATGGAGGACTTGTACTTGTTCTTCTTTTTGCACACCGGAATACTTTTACTAATGTACGATGAGATGAGTTAGGTTTGTCGCAATGTGTGAGTGGTGAATACTATGTCCTAGTCCCACGTTTTAAATCACAAATTTATGTGCATTTATTTTAAAAAATTCTACTTTTCGCATATTTTTTTCTGGTTAAAATCACAGAAAAGAAAATATTTGTCAATTTTGAAACAATTTCAATGAGCCACAGCACAACAAAAGTATGTACTAGTAGCAGCCAAGCCACAGGTCGGATTGTGAAAATTTGGATGTTGAATACAACACAAAGGCATTATATTATAATATTCATGTAGCGGAATTCACCATTATTATCATTGTCACTCCTCCTTATCTTATCTATTTTAATAGACGATATCTTAGCTGTTCTTGTTCCACACATTTCTCTTTTCTCCGTTGTTATTACAGTCTTGTTTGTAGTCTGGGTTGTGTGTCCTATATCATCATTATAATCATCCTCTGTGAATGGGTTTAGGCTTTTGCGGAAAAGAACATGAATTCACAATTAGACCGTTATTTTCTAGTTTCGTACGTTACGTGGTGGTGGAAGGAAGGAAAACGATAAGAATTCTACACGACTCTACTACACTCCACCTTTTTTCTGCCACTGTTATTTCGATATTATATGTAGCAGTTTCATTGAGCAGGGCGCATATTTTTTCCGCTAACGACTTGACTTTCGCAAATATAAACTTTTTATCGTCATCAGCATCGTCAAGTCAATGTTATGTTATGTTTAGCTTTGCTTATGCACACACATTATTGTACTTCTACAACTTGTGCTTTGGCTGCGTAGCCGTGCTATCCTAATGCTCTTCTTAAATTGTGACTACTCCAAGAAAGATAAACGCGGAAGGAAAGGAAAAGAATAAAAACCAGGAAGAAAAATAAAAGAATTTTTTTTCTCTACAAAATATTCATATTCAACCAAAAAAAAACTAACATGAATGTTCAAGCATAAAAGTACTTACATTTACACTCACATACAATGTGAATAGATAGATAGTATCTTTATTCTGCTCTTTCTTTTGTGAATTGAAATGAATAAACAGGAAGACTTTTCTTATCCTTCACTATTATTATCATTATCATAGTACTAAACTGTAGAGGAATTCGAGCGAAGCGAGAAAATATGCTGATGGGACGTGATATGTCTTTCTTTGTCTGGTTTGGTTCCTTTTACTCCAAAGTCATATAAGTATGAAACAACAAAAGATTCCTATCCATCGTGATTGGATTGGAGTAAAAAGTAACGTATCAGTGAAAAAATGAGCGTTTTTTGTTCTGAATTTAATGGTTGATTTGGCTTACAAAAAGACATGTGTAATCCCCCTCGGCAATATTAAAACTAGTGAAAGCAAAAAAGATTGCACTTGTAAAGATGGATGGATTGGATTTTAAAAAGGAGGAAGTACGTGTATCGGTACATACAATATTTCTCCGTGTATAAGTATTTTCCGCGACATCTTGATTGCCTGATCTTCATTAACGTAATCTCCTCATTCACAAACACGACATTCCACAACCCTTCGTGCTTAAGTAAGTGGAACTATAGATCATGTACATATTTTTGCATCTATCCAAAGTTCACCGTCTTTTTATCACTGCCTTCTTCTCTTTACTTCTAAAAAGCTCCCGTCCCATCTATCCCGTATGCGCGTTGCGATGTATGTATCTATCCATACTCAAGTTGTACAATTTTTTTGCACGCTAAAAATTGCAGTTTAGCTTTTTCTTAAATTTTACATTAGAATTATATTTTAGTGAATGATAACATGGAAGTATTTTTAACACGGTGAAACAGAAGCAACATTACAGCACCCCAGACGCACAAAATATTCTCCCCGAACATCACATTTACATTTGCATGGTATTGCTCGGTTTTGCTTCTTCTGCAGTTTGGAACATGATTCCGCTTTTCTTCTTTAGCCATTTTTTATATCTCCTTTTTTCTTCCGGTGGATGGATGATGATGATGTGGTATGGTACAGGAGTAACTCACTCACTCAGTCAGTTGAAGATAGGACGAATTATTTTTTAAACAAAAAAAGTCGAGATTTGAGAAAATCTTGAGGAAAGGAATCTTTATGGAGCTCACTCATTCCACTCCTCTATCCATCCTCCGACTTAGTCACCCAGTCCAAGGCAGGAATAAGGCACATCCATCAGCCTCGATCATCCTCTTTATTCCGTACTTACTGACTACGCTCTTATTTAAGTATTGTAATTCAATTCACACGACGACACAATAATAGTAGTAGTGTAATAATAAGTTTAGACTTGGGAATTGTTTGCTGCGATTGCGATGATTGTGTGTGAGTGAGGATGGGAATACCTTTATAGTTCGACACAAAAAGGAATCATCATTATCATCTTCGTATCGTATCTTTGGATAGTAGTATGTGTGCGTGTACGTGTGTAGATATTTTTTTTTTTCTAGCCCACTTTTTCCCATCCATCCAATTCAACTTTGACTAAACTACGAATTTCGAAGAGAAACCAGACCAGACAAAAATCATATTCATTTTTTGGTAGACGTGATAAGCTAAAAGGGGAAACATGCCCTTTTTATATTCGTTGAGGGGAGAGCATATTCTTCCTTAGTTATTTTTTTGTACTTTTTTTTGCAAATTCCTAACTATCCAGATTCAATCCCATCCAACCAAATAAATCCCTTACAGTCAACCTTACCTTTTTTTCCAGTCCAAGTGAGACTTTGATATCAAAAAGGAATAATAATCACGTTACTTTCGTTAGAGCGAATGACACATTTCCTGAGAAGAGAACGACACATAAAAAAAGACGACGACTACTACTGCTACTACCTATTCATCATTATCATCGCTACTTGAACGAGATTTTAGAATTGCTTGTCTCCCTTGAGCTGAGATTTTTTTTTTTGAGTGCTCCAAAAGAGAAAAGAATTATTTTATTCGTTCACATTCACAGGATCAAAGTAAGTACGTAAGTATAGAGACATAGTCATAGTGTTTCATTTCTCGTTCGTTTCCCCAGTTCAGATTGGTTATCCATTTCGGGTTTCATTTTGTTTTTTCTCCAGATTTCGCATGATGATTAGTAAAAGTAGGTAATGTATACAGGACAGGATGATGACGCGTTAGAGGTTAAAATTAGTAGGGTAAGTGCAACGATAGCGTTTTCCTCCTCATTCTTTTTTTCCTGGAAAATTCCAGCAAAAAAAGAACTGTAGGAAAAGGGAGGAAAAATATATATTAGAAGTAGTAGTTGACGGGGGTTAAGATAATAAGATAAAATAAGGTGCAAGTTTTTCTGCTCTGTTGCGTTTCCCTTTTTTTAAAAAAAGTAATCTACTGAACCACAGGGAAAGCTGTGTGAAGTGCACAGTTTATTACGTGAGGACGAGAAAAATAAAGCAAGCCAGATCTAAGACGACGAAGACCAACCTGTACAATCGTGAAACGTGTGAAAACGGATCTTGAATCTTCCACTCACTGCCTTCCCTGCTTGTCATCTTGTTTTCACTGCTGAAGGGAGAAAATACCCTGGATTGGAATTTGAGTGTTTCTTTCTGTGTGCATCGTACTTACAATATATATTACTCCTGAACTGGAGTAACAAAATAAAAAAAATTCGCAGTGGTGGGTAGGTTGAGTTGTGTGCTGATGATGCTACTGCTGGAGCTGGAGAACACCAGCCGGTACAATGTGACGTGGTCCGTGGTGGTGGTGGATGGTTTCGTGTGGTGGTGAAGAGAACTCTGCTACAATACAATGGGAAACCTAATATTATAAAGTGGGTGCACAGAACGCATTTCAGGATTAGTGTGGCTCCAACAAAGCACGAGTGAAAGGAGAGAAAAAAAAAGTGGAAAGAGAACTTTTCTTGTCACAAGTTTCCCCGGGAAAGCAGAGTCCAGGCCAGTCCAGGAGAGAAAAGATCATGAAGTGAATTTTGTTTGTGATGATGAAAATGAAGATGAAGAAGAGGAGGAATTGAGCTAAAAAAAGAGAAACTTTCGAGTAGAGAGTTGGTTTCGTTTTCTTACTTACTGCTTGTTGGGGGATCATTAATTTTGTGAGATCATAACAAAGTGCGAAACATCAATTTTCCAGTGGAAAAAGGGAAAAAGAAAATAATATGTTTCAGAGAAGTTTCCATTTCTCTGGAAAACTGGAAATCATCTCGTTTTACTGAAATGAGATTTTATGTCATTCATTTGAAACGTTTCAACTTGGTCATTACAGACTTCGAAGAATTTTCATGAATGTCACCGTCATCGCGAAGCGGAGTGACTTAGTGTTATAACAAAATTTGGAAGAAAAAGTTTTTTTCATTTTTTTTGAAAGGGAAGTCCTTTTCAGATGAAAATGGAGACAAGGATTTAGAAAAAATATTTGTGAACATTTAACAGAATAGTAGATCTTCGAAAAAATATTTTTTCAATTGAATTTGTTACACCTGATCATTACGGATGGTCTGTGTAATCAGTACTTGTGGTGTGACATTTAAATCTTTCCGCGAGTGGAGAAAGTGAAAAAAGCGGTGACCAATGCAATCCGCGTCACCAGGTGGATTCGGACCAGGAGGGGCATCCTCGGATGCTGCTTCCTTCGGATCTAAGCCCATTAACGGAGGCCGTTTTGATTTTGATGATGGTGGCACGTATTGTGGTGGCTGGGAGGATGGAAAAGCTCACGGTCATGGTGTTTGTACCGGCCCGAAAGGTCAGGGCGAATACTGTGGCTCGTGGCATTATGGATTCGAGGTTTCTGGCGTTTACACCTGGCCAAGGTAAGCAATGCCACACAATATCTGAAATACATATGTACATCTATTTACTTTTTTTTCATGTTCCCACTCACATTTACTTTAATTCTCTGCTACGTCATCTGAATAAATGAAGATGAAAACGGAAAGGGGAAATTGCCCTGACCGACCCACCACTCAAGGGAACTGTACATATAGAAAGAAAACGTGAATTAATCTATGTTGACAGGTTAATTTAGCCACGCGCTCCTCCATGGAGCCAGTTTCTATTTTAGTGTCGTAATTCACCATGAAACACCCGACCCCTTAAGTGCTCTGCTCTGTCTGGTCTGGTGTGCCAGGGAGAAATGAAAGGAAATGAATAGTGAAACGAGAGTAGGCATTTCTCACGGTGTCACGTAGATGGTTTCCGCTGACAAATAAATAAGAATGAACGATAGACGTTTTTGCGGTCCTAATCAGCTAATGTTCACCATCAGTACGAGTCAGACAGGCGTACATTTTTCTTAGTTGGAGAAGCAGTTTTGGATTAATTGATCAAGAATTTCAAAAAATTATATTACAGACAGATCTTCCCAATAGACATAAATTAAATTGATATTTTAGGGATCATCATAAGTACTCGATATGCTTGCAAGGGTTGCTTTTAGATATCTACAACAAAAAATAATTAAACTGTTAGTGTCTACTTAATCGGAATATTTTGACGTAGCCAGAAACCATCGACCTTTTTACCGATTGTACGCTCATCCATTCAAACTCATCCAAATTCCAATATCGGTTTTCATTAAAACCTCTTACTATCACAACTGTAATTACCGAAAGTATTACATCCAAAATTGCACTTTATTACCTCATGCAGCATAAGCGTAATTGAAGGTAATTGGTACAACAAACACAATTACCTTCGAAAGCCAGAGAATGAGCCGGGTGTAGACTATGAGATAACAACCACTCCCAATTCCAATATCATTTTGTTCGTAAAACTTTAGGTGTTGTTTCGGTTAAACTGATTGTGAGCTGCATATAGTCATTCCTTTTCGATGTTTTCCTGGCTATAATAGAATGCCATACCAATTAATTCGATTTCAGCTTTCGGGGAAAGTTTCGATTGATACTTGATACGAAAATTCCTCAAAGCTACAGACATCCAACCGACCCAAGTACAGGATGAAATGAAAGGGTCGGTTGTCAGAGGACAGGGAAAATGCCAAAAAGTCAAACTCAATAGGCATTGATAATGGTATCGGTGGTATCTGTATACACAAACAAATGAAGAATTTTCAAAGTTCAAAGCCTAGCCAACCAAACCAACAATGGTACATCCTTTTGGTGAAAGAAATGTTAATTGTCGTTTGCTACTCCGCACTATGTATTTATGTTTCATGGTATCTAGAAAACCATGAATTATTGTGTTTTTGTTGTTTTTTTTCTCAAAAGCAGAAAGGATACAGAATAATGTCAAAAAAATTATTGTAGAGGAAACGAAGATGTGTCATCCACACACATTACCATTACCTAGTCTTCCGTGTGGTTGACACTGATATGAATTTATTTATGACAGGAGAAAGATGTATGTAAGTATATATATTTTTTCAAATATATATTTACGATTTTTTTTCTCTCTCGCTCTTCATTCTTTTGCGTGGGCTTGCAAAATTACAATTTGTTGAGTGTATGTGTAAGTGCGGATGACACCGGCCAAACCTAAGAGGATGTTTGCAAAAGCGTGTCAAGCACTATCACAATCACAAATGCGCGGCAATGACATAGAAATATCTGCACCGTGCATGAATACATTCTTTTCATGTAGTGAAATCTACAATTTTTTAATTTTCATTTTTCCCATAAAGCACACACGAGCCTCATTTCCAATTTCGTTCACGAAATGTAGGGAAAGTCCTTCTTTGAATTTGATGCGAAGCATGTGTACTTATGTAAATGAAATGTTACGTTCGAAAAAGAAAAAAAGTAACAAATAAAAAAATAGGCATCGATGGCGAAAGCTATTACGGTATGTATTTGCGGACGCAGATTTCAGCAAAGTTCCTGAAAGCTGAAGGAGACAAAGTAGTATTTAATGTGAACCGGATGTATGTAGGCATGCATTTCACGAGGGAGGATCCTTTGAAGAATGAAAAACAGAACAGAAAAGCAACAACGACTAGAAATAGTAAGAATTTATTTGGTAAAAGCTGAAAAAGTTATTCATGAAATCATCAAGAGATTTTATGCACAAAAACTTTCAATGAATATTATGAGAAAAGAATACTTCCGTTGGTTCTAACAGTTTTTAATGCTCCACTTGATCATCTTGAAGTTGATTGCAAGTATTGCAACAACATTAATTAAACTTGTCATTAAAATTTGTGGTCACCGATTTTTCTTTATGCTCTAATCCCATAACCCGTGCCGTTTTGAACATACTGACTTCATAGCTTTCATTAGATGGACTCCTTCCAATTTCTTACAAATATTGATTTTGAACTGTTTACAAACCCAGCACAGCGAATCCGATAACCGATGAAGAGTTTACGCATTACATACTACATTTTTAGTCTAGACTATACACTCGATTTGCTTTGCTGAATTAATTCTTATCTTCACATCTCGTCTATCATCATCTCATCATGAATTTCGTTTGGGCGTGCCAATGCCAAACCTTGGGAAAAAAGTTTTCACAATTTGGGATTCATCGTGTGAAGGCCTTCTTAAAGTTTTTATGAGTTTCACATGAATTCCCCGAAAAGACTAGGTTGATCCATAAAGTTTAGCTTAAATTTGAATAAATTGTCGTAAGTCGTTACGAAAACAACTTTTCCCTAATTAAAATATTATGATTAATCCAATTACATGATCTCTATTTTATAAACTTTTCTGATCTCATCTCATCATCTCTGCTCGTTAGTGATCATATCATTATAAACAATGTTATTTCTGAAATAGTTACAACAACGTACTTTTCTCTGGTGAGTTTCCTTTTTTTTTTTGTAAATATTTTACATACACACATTCTCCTGAATAATAATGGTGAAATGGGATGAAATCACATTAGAAGAAAAGTTTACAATAAAAAATGCCATACACATGAAACAGTACCACCAATATGAAACCAGACCACGATGAGATCAAGCAGGATGAGTAGTTTCCACTGAAAAACTCTGACCTAACTTTTTTTATACGCTTCATCTGTTGATATGTCGGATCTATCCTTCTCTTTCACAACTTTTTCCCCTGAGAGTGGAATATTTTTTAGGGGATCGAGGATCATCATACGTCCCTACATTACATTATAATCATAGACAAAAGGCACATATATCGCACGAGATTCACGATTCACCGGCACACGGCTCCGATGAAGAAAATAGCGAGGCTTTGTAGCAGATGTTTATGTAAAAATGCTTTTTTAACGGTGAACAAATGTATACAAAAAAATGGAATGGAATGGAAGTAGAAGCGAGAAGCACATGTGTGGTGATGTGATGAGATGACTTCTCATCCTAATCCCAAAAAGCCCAGTCTAAATACATTAAATGCCTTTTTATCTCACCAGTAAAAATCTCATTTGCATCCGCATTGCATCCTTTTTGCAAAAAAGAAAAAGTTTGACTACAGTCACGTCATGTTTTTCTCCTCAAGCATTTGGATACAAATGGATGGATCTTGTAACATGAAAAAATGTTTGAAATCGATGATCGTGATCATGATGATGATGATGATCATGGCAAATACGTGATCGAGATGCAATGGTAAATGCAATGCAGCAACATTTTTTATGAATCATGTCATACCATACACAAAATATTTGTGTATCAAAGTTATGAGACTTGTAAAAATAAATGTATTCGGGATCGAATGGAAAATGCAACTGCAGCGATGATAAATGATTTTATTTTAGAGCTATAAAGTCACATAAAATTATGGTCTATATCGCTGTGGGAAGAGTCTGAAAAAAATTGAATGAATAAATAGCAGTCTAAGCAGTCTGTTTGATAATGGAATGAATAAAATCGAATCTATGCAGTAAAGAATTGACCAGATGTCATTTTTAATTCAATAACTTTTCCACGTGACTTGGATTCAGAATTCCAAACAAAAATACGTGGTCACTGCGCGTCAAGCCTAATAAATTCTTGGTCATTCTAGCGGAAGTAAGAGTCGCGGGACTGTCGAGACATTGATTTTCTTAGATTTTTTAACCACAATCTTATATGCTACTCCGTCTCCGGACAATAATTATTGGCGGATTGATAGCATCTTGTTTACCACCAAAACAACGGAGTTATGAAGTTTTCCTTTCATGTAGACTTTCATCTATTTGCCCTTTTCCTTTTATTGTTGAGCACTTTTTGGTTTAAAAAAATGCTGTCAATTTCATAGATCGCATCTCAATTTCCGGCTTTGTTCCTTTGTGTTTTCCTTTCGCTTCTGCCTTGCCACTTGCCACTCGCCAGCTTTTCAGTTCTCGGAAGAGAAGGGAATGTTGAGAGTGGGATTGCATTATTTTCTGTTTACTTCATAAATCCATTGTAGAATCTGCCGCTGCTGCTTCGCCTACATCGCATCTCTGGTTTAATTTTAACGGATTTAATGTCCTTTTCACACCAAACACCAGTCAAAAGAACAGCAATTTTTTTTTCGATGAAAAATGCAACATTAAGATTGTGTCGAGAACAGAACAGAGGAGAGGTTGACGGAGGCAGACAAAATAAAAAGAATGAAATTTAGATTGTGATTGCTTCGGATTGCGATTACTTTGTTTTTGAAAAAAGCCAGCAGCGTAGGCACAAGAAGAGAGATGAAGAGTGCAGGCAGGCAGACGGTTTGACCGAATTCTTCAGTTAATGTTCGAAATACTAACCGTGAGATGCATTAAAAGAATTTTGTTGTACTTGTTTTAAAACACTACAGTGCGCATCGCAGTGTGTAGAGCGAGTAGAGCCATTGTACGATATGTGATAGCGTCGGTATTTAGGATGAACGTGGAGTCTTAAGCCTTTTAAGAAGCGAACAGAAGACAATGAAATCAAAACAAGAAGTTCAGGATTTATAAAATGTTTGAAATATTTATACTTTAAAATATTTTGCATTTTTTCTCTAAAACTTATTATTTTTTCATATGATTGGAGTTATTTAGAGTAATATTCAGACAGAAAATTCTGCGCAATTTCTGATTAAACACATTCTGCGTAAGTCCATATTTTCCGATTGTGATGTTGCGTACCGCTTTATCGAAGATTAACTAGGTTAAAATCAGAAACTGGCCTTCTTTTTGTTTTAATCTGTCTGGAATCTGGACACACATGACTTACACTGGTGGTCCCCGATGGGAGAAATGTATTAAAAGCGCAACATTGAACTGAACATTCATTTCATTCAGCTTGTCTTGTCCTTCATTTTAGATTAGCAGTACAAACGCTATTGGAAAAGCTTCTTTTTGGGTTGTGGCAAAAGCCAACTAAAACTGAAAGAGTTTATCATTTTAACTTTTGTTCGAAATAAGTTTGACAAAAATATAATTCTTATACGTTCCCATTATATTAAATCCTAAAATACCTGCTTCCGAGAATTATACGCTTAAAAAAACTCCAAACTGCTGCCATATGTAGGTAGTTTGACTTCAAAAGTCATGTTGCCTTCTTATTTAATAAAGAAGTTCTTAATTAAAAACTATTTCCTTGTAAATGTGCCCATATAAAAATTAGCACAAAAACGTAAATTAAATTACAAGTTTAATTTATTTCATCTGAATTCAGTCCCACTTGCATTTATTTTCTTTGGAAAGTACGGTATATATTTTACATTTATCCTTTTGAGTGGTATTTTGTGAAGAAAATCTATAAATTTCCTGTATGCCTTGCCTAATTTAATATTTTGTTTAACGAAATTTAATTCCTTCTCATTTGAGTCGAATGAGTTATATCAGTTTGCATCAATTTTAGGTCACTACTATACATTACGACCAGTCTATAGTTCAAAAGATTATTATATTAAATACCAGCGTTCTCCATTCATAGATTTTTCTGTAAAACATTTTGATTTACAAAACGGCATATTTTTATTAATAAGTTTTTTATGGCCTTCAGTTTCTTCCATCGTAAAACTCTATTCTTCTTCCACACTCGTGTTTTAGTACGGTACTTTCCCTCATTAAAAATGAAACATTAAAGGACAACTCAAGACAAAGAGACAAAGACTGAATTTCTGAAGTTACGGACTCTCTCCCTTCGTGGTTTATACAAACATCTTTAAAAACAATAGAAAAGCGTTTCAACTTCACCTTACCTTTCCTCCAAAATTGTGTACAGCAACCGCCTCTAAACTTCTTGAATTATGTACAATAAACAAATTGAATGGATGAAGCGGTGCCATGCAATGCTTTATCCCCATACTAAGTCGCTTGTCGAAAGCAGCATGCATGACTCCGCTTGCCAAAAAGTTTTTTGCCTCCGTTTCCTCCATCTTACTTTAATTGCATTGTGCCGCTCCCGCTGCCCGGTACATTCTTTTTATCTTGATAAAGAAAATGAGGAAGAGACAGAAGTGCATCTTATCGTCTTCTTTCTACTACTTACTTACCCCAGCGAAAGACAGGAAGAAGAGTAGGATTCTCAGTGTTTCAAACATATTCTCATCTTTTGCATTTTGCCGGCAGTGCCAATCTACTCTTACTTATTCACATTATTATATCGCGAACCAAACGAAACCAAACCACTCACTTACTTATTCGAAGACTCGACTCATGTCATGGACTCATCCTATTTTTAGAGACGCTTTGCATTGCAATCTTTCAAGTAAAGTTACACTTTCCGCTTTTCACCGCAGGAAACTTTATCCGAGCAAGAGAAGAGGAGAAGAAAAAGATCATTGATATCAATTCGCCATTTGCCGTCTCTCTATGAAATATGTACGCTAAGTTTTTCACGAAGACTCTCTTGTGCAGAGCATGGGTCAGATTCGGATTCATCTCAAGTCAAGATCGTCTGGATAGTTAAGGTAGGTAGGTTTTAGAGAAGAAAACGAAGATGGAAATGAAATTGGCTTGGCCTGATGTATTATTAAGATTACGCCATCCTTGAATTGTTTCATTGTTTTCTTCTGAAAGAACCTAATGGAATTGCTGATAAAGCTATAAGAATTTTGCCAACGTATGGAGTTTTGCAGAATGAGAATTTTTTTCTTTAACCAAAAATACTTACCTTCGATTTTGATCATCAGATGAGAACTCGTTCCTGTAAAATTGGAAGATATATCTTGATTAAGGTTTGAAGGATTTTGGGGGATTGGATAATAAAACTTCCTTTGATAATATTCTTCCTTGTGAATTTCTTAAAAAACAATCTGGAGGAGTATGACATAACAATAGTCAATTCTAAGAATCAATGAATGACTAAACTTTTGTTGATTTGACTTGAATATAATCAACCAGAATCAATTAATTTTTACATAATACACCTACAAACTACAATTGTATTACATAATAATAAAAATTGCAACCAGAAATGCCTAATCCTAAACAAGAATCCTGGAACAAGTTAAGTTTCTGATTATGTAATAATAAATACAATGTTCATTAATATGGTACAATTTAAGGTTTTATAAATCCAATTTTAATGTTTTTATTAAATCAAGCCTTTCATTCAGCGTTTTTTCTCTCAATTTCTTTCTCTTTGTGCTTTATATTGTGTATGGATTTGACATGTCGACAGTAGCGTATTTTTCCATTACTTTTAGTCATTAAGAAAAACCCAGGTTTGCTTTTCTCTCTCTTTTCTAAACTGTTGATTTGAGTTGCCAAAATAGACTNTAATAAAAATTGCAACCGAAATGCCTAATCCTAAACAAGAATCCTGGAACAAGTTAAGTTTCTGATTATGTAACAATAAATACAATGTTCATTAATATGGTACAATGTAAGGTTTTATAAATCCAATTTTTATTAAATCAAGCCTTTCATTCAGTGTTTTTTCTCTCAATTTCTTTCTCTTTGTGCTTTATATTGTGTATGGATTTGACATGTTGACAGTAGCGTATTTTTCCATTACTTTTAGTCATTAAGAAAAACCCAGGTTTGCTTTTCTCTCTCTTTTCTAAACTGTTGATTTGAGTTGCCAAAATAGACTCTCTGTCTGAAAAACCTCTTGTTCTTTTCATCTTGAAATTCTCATGGAATATTTTAACCTAGGCAAGTTGCCAATTTAAAAAACACCAAATAGAACTGAAGTGAATAAGAACGTTATATATACATGTATGTATGTCGAAGTAAGTAAGTGGTCTCAAGATGTAGACAAGAAAGAAGCAAACATTAAAAGCATTCCAAACTGAACCGCCCGTGAAAGCACACAATTCTACACTGGTTCTGGTTTCCCTCAAACAAAAAATCTGAAGCATGGATTTACATAAGAATGCAGCAGCTCTTTAAAACGAAACAGAACGTGTCGTAGTCGTGTCGTGTCCCGATGCAAGTTGGGAAGCTGCATTTATTCTATTGCTTGGATTTGCCTTACGGTTTGCGGACAGACTACCGAATTCTAATTCATAAAAAAAACTTTTCTCTTCATGAAAGACATACGATGGCAATGATGATTCATATTCATTTTCCGTCGATAACTTTTTCCCCGAATGGGAAAACTGCATCCATTACATCCTTCATTCGTCGCGTCATTAGCTAAATATCCGCGATCCTTTTATGCTTAGCATTATATTAGCTTTCTAGATCCTACGTAATTACTGATGTAATACAATGCTTGCGAAAATGGTAATGATGATTACAGACATCTCGACATCATCACAAATTTTATATTGTACGTTAGATGTACGTGTGAATCGAGTAATGTCGTGTGGTTAGGAATTCAAAGGAGAACTGTAATTTTGCAAGTGACTGCATCCGGAGCACGAAGTCTACAATGAACATGTCATTATGCTAAATGGAGAGCACGTGCTTTCTACTGTGGCTGGAATGAAATTTCGCAAACCCTTCAGTGATTTTTATGCGAAATGACAAATGACAAGCTAAACTTCAATCGGAAATTAGGCTGAAATTACTATAATACTCTTTATTAATACTTTCCAGAAAACGATATCGAGCCACTAACAATTTTTTTTTCGTATGAGCAATTTAAATCTGCTCTGTGCGCCCACTTGATAACTTCTGAATAATCCCTCATTCTCTTTCGAAGAACAAGATTTAAACAATTTTGTTGAAGTTATATAGCCTTATAATTAGGTACATGAATGATCGACTACGCTTTTTTGTCCTTAAGTGCGGCTGACTTTTCACCCGAGAAAGTAATCATTTTTCTATTATTGTGGTGGCGGACCACTCTCCTTCTGTTTCCTTATTGCCTCCAGCAAACCAACCCACTTCCTTCACCAGCTTAGTCAAATTATTAGAAATTCGGTCGGAAGTGCACTTGCCGTCCTCTTGAAATGCTTCGTGAACTTGAGGAATGCTCACGTTAAATGGAGTGGAAAGCATACCCAACTCACTGCAAAATGGTCTTATGACCAAGGGTACTCGGCATCCTCCAAAATTGCCTGAAAACGAGAAGAAAAAATTATTATTTTTTTGCACTTGAGTTTCCAAACTCAACACCAAGATCAACTCAGCCAGGCTGTTTTAATCATGTGGACTGGCCTGGACTGGATCTGGATGTGGACTACAATTGGAGTAGAACTGGAATGAGAAGGAGCTTAATAGATCTTGCTTGATTCAGATGGAAATGTTTTTTGTTCGACTTTGTTTTCAGGATATAAAAAGTACTCAAAATGTAACGAGTAATCAACCTCTCAAGTCAAGGAAAGCATACCCAACTCACTGCAAAATGGTCTTATGACCAAGGGTACTCGGCATCCTCCAAAATTGCCTGAAAACGAGAAGAAAAAATTATTATTTTTTGCACTTGAGTTTCCAAACTCAACACCAAGATGAACTCAGTCAGGCTGTTTTAATCATGTGGACTGGCCTGGACTGGATGTGGACTACTACAATTGGAATAGAACTGGAATAGAAAGAAGCTTAATATATCTTGCTTGATTCAGATGGAAATGTTTTTTGTTCGACTTTGTTTTCAGGATATAAAAAGTACTCAAAATGTAACGAGTAATCAACCTCTCAAGTCAAGTCACGACCCGTCAACTACCTCTTTTTCCTCCAATTTTACTCATCCTCTGAGGATTACATTGTGTATTACAATCGCATCTTGTGTGTGTAGGTGTGTAAGTAGAAAAACGGGAGAAAGTGCGTCCGTGATGAATTGATTCTTTCAAATGTGCCCTAAAAATCTCCCATTTACTGTTTATACTCTGGCAAACCAAGTTAAGCCACACTTTATTCTCTTTTGTAGTAGAATTCAAGGAAAAATGCTTCAGCAATTTTATTATGCTTTTCTGGGTAACTGCTATTAAGTGGTAAATGAAAATGCTTGCTTTTAATCCGGCGTTTTATTACAAAAGCCTGGAGATTTCCCTTGAAGATCCAGCTGGGAGGGGATAGAGATGGTGATGGGATGTGATGGAATGGAATAACAATACGGAAAATAGCAAAGTTCGCATACCACAGCATGCACAAAGTAAGTAGGTAATAGGGAACTGAAATGTTTAGAGTTTAGGCATGGACAAAGATTATGCAAGTTTTCCAAGATAAGCTTCACAAAAATAAATCATCACTTGGCAGTGGTACTGAAAAAAAATATGAAAAATGTAAGAAGCTTTTCAGTTCAGTCCCCAAAGGAAATATGTGATATGCAAATATAATAATGCAATTCAATCCAAATCTTATCGTGTTTCTCGGTCAAACAAAATATGAGAAAGTTTCTTTTCCTTTCTACTTTCTTCCGCTGGCCATTTGTGTTTTTATGATATTGCATCTTCAGCAAGTCGAGCAATGTAAGTAGCATCACACCAACGAAACCACCTTCGAACGTGAGCTTCCTCTCCTTTCAGTGCGATATGAAATTTTCGTAATGGGAGCAGTTTAGGAATGGAAGCGTGAAAATAAATGCCCTACTCCAGTCTCAAAATTGTATTAGTATCACCAAAGAAGAAATACGTGTAGGTCTCTGCTGGTGGTTGATACTGCTGAGCAATAGAGCGGAAAAGAGAAAAAAGTGAGAATGAATGGAAGGAAACGGATTTCACTTTACCCATCGAGTAGGAAACGATTCCACAAGGTCGATGACGGAAGGAACTTGGTGGAAAGTGATCCAGCATGTTGGACAACGCTGGGGGGATGCCACAGTTGTATTCGGCTGAGATTATGATAAAACCATCGGCATTTTGGATTTTCTTGTTCGTCTCCTGGAGCCACTCGGGGGCATCCTTCTCGGGATCTTTCATGAAATGGAGGGGTACTTTCACCACTTCGAATGGTAGCTCGGCAGGATCTGTTTGAATCAAATGGACGTTAAGTTAACGTAATACGGCTTAGAAAAAAACAAGTTAGTTTTCAAAGGGATATAAATGAAAGCTCAGTATTGCTTCCTTTTTCCTGAGATAATCCACAGGGAACTAGTGAAAGGGATAAAAAAAAGTTGGACGAAAGGGAAAAATCAAGTCTCCCGTCTCCGTGGAGGAAAGTCACTGGAGATCTGCCATTTTTTAGCGAACAAAAGGTGGGAAAATTTTAATTTGATTTTGGATTTGGATTCTTGAATGAAACGAAGTCAAGACCAACTTCCCAGGAAAAAAACTCATCTATCTTTTTTGTTTAATGTAATTACTTCACTTCTTTTAACTTTCTCTTCACTTCACCAAACTGACTGATTGTGTGAGAAAAATGGAAATGATTTGTTTTTACCTAAAACAATAGGCTCCATTCCTTCCGCAGNGGATTCTTGAATGAAACGAAGTCAAGACCAACTTCCCAGGAAAAAAACTCATCTATCTTTTTTGTTTAATGTAATTACTTCACTTATTTTAACTTTCTCTTCACTTCACCAAACTGACTGATTGTGTGAGAAAAATGGAAATGATTTGTTTTTACCTAAAACAATAGGCTCCATTCCTTCCGCAGCGACAATACTTTTCACTGTTGCGGCAACTCTTTCCACCATCCTTCCAGGGCGGACGGATCCCAAGAAGATCACTATTTTGTTCGTCATCTCTTCTCCTAATTGATTTTTATTCTTTTCGCGTTCTTCTTTCTCTTCTTCAACAGCAATAGAATATTCTCTCACCTGAATGAAGATTAAAACAGAATAAATATTCTTTCGTTTAAACTATCTATTGGAATTACAAACAGTAATTTCCAGGTAGTCAATTCAGCAAAAAAAAACAACACATTTCAATTTTCTCCCTATCCCCGAGCAAAGCCGGAAATGAATACAGAATGAATTAAGAATAACTCGATTTCTGTTTGCAAGAGTCTAGAAAAACATTTCATTTCAATTCTATTTCTATCACTTCTCTACGTAATCATGTTTTTCCCAATTTTCTTATGCAAATACAAGAAAAAAAGAAAGTGTTGATGGTGATGAAGACGATTGCAAATGTCTTTCTTTCTACGTACAAGACAAATAATGCATACCTATGTAATATTCTTGAGTAATGTTATGTGTGCCATTTATCTAAAAAAACTCAATACTTATTCATGTAACGTACAATATTAAATATTGCCATTTTCCATTCTAATATTGTGTCCGTCAGTCAAAACTCTTTTTCATTATTTACCCAACATTTAGATCTACGAATATGACTAAAGCTTAAAAAGTATAAAAATTTTCCAATGATATTTGCAATAAAGCTATAAGGATTTGAAGGAAAGCTTGCTTTTACCGAAAGTCGTTGGGTCCAACGTAATTCTGATATCTTCCCTGATTCGCAATCGCAACTATTTACAAAAGCCTTCCCGTCTTTCGCATACAAAAAATACGAAAACAGAAGGAATGTCTTTGCTTAAAACGTTTTCTGGTGATGTTACTGTGACTGTGGCTACTGCTTTTGCTACTATTCGTGTTCCTTTCGTACACCTAGGCCAAGCAAAGCTAGGAAAAGTAAGCAAACACGAGGGAAAAAATCCGAGAGAAAAGAATCGAGGGCAATTTTTTGGGGCTTTCTCAAGGACCTCTGTCAGTGCAGTGTATTGAGTTACCCGGTCTCTTCTCTTCTCTACTCTACGTAGTAACGTACGTGTGTGTACATAAGAAACTAACTGGGTCGACTGACTGACTTGACTGTGAGCCGGACGTACTTGCATTGGGGAAAAAAAGCTCGACTCTTCTTGTCTTCTTCCACTCTAACTTGGCTTTGGCTCATGTGCACTCATAGTTGTGGTATATGGACTAGCGAATGTGTGAAACTCTAAAAAGAAAAGAAGTGGAGTTTCTCGAGTTGCACTTTTGTGGAGTTGGACATACTGCATTTTTGCAAATTAGAATGAGAACTCTTTCTTTATGATGACTCGACCCAAGCCAAGAAAATATTGTAATAGCCGAGATGAGATTTCCCAACTCCCGCAAGGTAAAGACTTCACATGAAAATAAATGTGAGGATTGAGGATCCTCACTGGAACCACAGATCACAAACTTTTATGATTCGTTGGTATGATTTTTATTTCGTTGGTATGAGCAACTGTAATTATCTAGGCATAATAATCTCGTATATCAGGTTTGGCGGTCCGGGCAGGTAACGAAAGCAGATTACCGACCAGTAACTTGGATATCAAAATCAGTGTTCGGTAAAGGTGCCAAAG
>JAHZMX010000401.1:0-11802 GCA_027743895.1 Seira musarum
ATGATGTGTACAAATTACGCAAAAGCACAGTGCTAAGCATCCAAAGGCCAGCAAAAAACCGAACTCTCCCATAAATACAACTGGAGCCTTGTTCCACGAGTACGGCAAAAATCAAATCCCAGGACGAGCCTTTGTACTTATGAACCTTTAGCATCATCAAAATGACGATAACTAATACGATTACGGTCATCCATAGGTCGAATGTGAATGGAGAAAAAAGCCGCGCCATCATGAAGATCTCCACTTTGTTTTCATTTAAATTCGAATCCTCCATTTTATTTCCAGCTATTAGATACATCAAGCGCTGGTGTTCTATTACATATGGTAGAAATGAGTCATAAGATGTATCTCTTTTCAAATGAGTATAATCTAAATCAAACAACTCTATAGAACTTAGTATTGAGCAATTGTACAAATATTGTATCTCAAGTTCCAACTGATTGAAAAAATTGGAACGAGTACTAGGCAAAGGAGACAATAGTGTTGCCGATACCGGTGTTTCATGTGCTTCCCACGATTTCCGGCCTATTTTGCGTTGGTGTAAGTAAGACCAAATTTCCAGAATCTCCCGAAGCGATGATGATTTTGTAGATACTGTGACAGGATTAACTTTTTGAATATATTCAGGGTCTTCCAATTCCTCGATAAATATTCCGTTTTCTGTGCACGCTAAGCATCCGAGATGGACGGTACATGTTATTCCAAAGTAACCAAATAAATTAAAAGCAGGTTTGTCTGTAAATGAACTAATTTTTACAAGCTCCAGAGCTTACATTTTGCCCGATTTCTAGTAGGATAACGCTTTAATGCTTCATGACAGTTATTCTAAATTTATTTGCAACTCTTCGACTAATATCACACCTGCTATGGACAAATCTACTTAGAAAGAAACTAGCGCGTTTACATGGTTTGAACTACAAGGGCATTCCGCGTTTATTTGGACAATTTTGTGTTGCCCAAAAAATAAAACTGGTAAAGTTAATCAACATGAACTTCATGGTGCTTGTTCTCCGTCCGATTTGGACTTAAATGAACGTAAAAAATTTTTAATTTCGACAAAAATGCTCATTTTAACTAGGGCCAACATTTTCTGTTGCAAAAAAATTGTTTCCAAACCACCCTTTTTAATAAAACCCCAAACACTAAATTTTTTTATAATCACCATCAATGGATTTGAGAAAAAATCCCTTCATGCATCAGAATCTCCTCAATTTGTAGAGCATTTTAAAAGGTAACTTGGTAAAATATGAATTCCCGTATTTGAGAAATCTTAAATTTTCGCCGAAAAAAGTTGATTCACACCACAGGTTCGAGCACGGATGAACGTTTTTCATGTTATTTAAAAAGTACATGTCATAATCGCAAAAAATTATATCAATAGAATCAGAAAAGTCTGGGGATTCTCTTGTGACATGACTTATATTTTGCATTTCAGTAGCCTTTCTTTAAAAAAAAATCAAAAAATCTAAATAAACGCGGAATGCCCTTGTATAGTAGTCCCTACTCAACTCGCGCTAAAAGAAATTTCAACACGCTTGATCTCGGTTGAGTTGAACCGCTGAGATTTTTTATAATGCTTCCGTTGATTTATTCATTCATTTAGTTTATGTTCTCAAGGGAGTAATTTCGATTCATTTGACCGCGCTTTCTACTTGAATGTGCTTTGGCTGGGTTGCCTTTCGACTGAGTTGGGCATGGTTGGAGCGCATCTTTTTATCTGTTCGAAAATGTCTATTTAGGTTGCACCACCAAGACGAGGTTACAGCTATGCCCATTAAACATCCCTGACCACCAAGTATTTTTAGTAAAAATTTTAGTAAGTTCACTGCACTAATGCCACCAATTTCTAAAACCTTCGTCAAAAATCTTAATGTGACCAAAACAGTTTCAAAAATGTTTTTGTGATAGACCTCGTGAATAAAACTTGCCAATGCGACTGTAGTAAGTACGTATAGTTCAATCCATCTTGTGGGAATTTCCAATTCGCATTCCTTTTGGCTGTAAGATCTCATCTTGTAATTTGTGTCGATTTGGATTTTTCTTCCACAGTCTTCGCCAGGTTCCTTCCGGCCATAACGAACCTTTTGTTCAAAGCGTTTCCAATCAATGCTTAAATGTTCTGATTGGTTGAGTAACTCTCTAGCAGGGTGTAAAAACCAATCTGAGAACATCTGTTGGTCTAGGAGTTTGAATTCCCTGTCCAAAATTCCAGAACTGACTAAATGCCCAATGAATTTGATGACAATTGGTGTAAACAAATTTTTCTCTGAAACCATCGCAATTGCATAGGCTCTTCCGTATAGGTTCACGGTTGATTCGGTGTTTTCATAGATCACCCGATCGCTTAAAACGCTAATTAAGGGAGCTACGAATTTGTTAACGTCTGTATTGGGATCAATGTCAGCGACGATAACCATTGGTCCATAAAAATTAACAAAATCGTTTTTATCCGTATACTCATTCTGTTCAAATTCCACGTCCCCAAAGTAGTTATTTGCAGAACCAGATAATATTTTCCTAGAAATAAGGACATTCTCAAACCACAGATATTTATGAAAGTTCCCGTTGCTGATATTTATCAATAAGAAATCCACGTTTGTTCAAAACTTCAGGATCCCATCCCAAATCACATGAAGAGGTTCGAAATTCCTCCAATGATTCGTTTGTATAATAGGTCCACATAAATACCTCTTTGGGATAAGGTTCAGCAAGGATACAAGTTGCGGCAAACCTATCGTCATCAATTTTGCTTTCCCCGTTGTGCGTATTCTTAAAAACTAGTATGGGTAAGTGCTGCCCCATCTGGAACAGGTCAGTTATATTAGAGGCTAGATAGCTGGGTGGCAAAAATGTTGATATTTCTGAATACATTGACGAGGTATATAAATTACGCAAAATAACTGTGAAGAGCATCCAAAGGCCAGCAAACAAACGAACTCTCTCAAAAACACAACTGGAACCTTGTTCCACTAGTACGCCGAAAATTAAGTCCATGGAGGAACTTTTATACTTATAAGCTCGCAACAGAGTGGAAAGGACGAGTACTAATATGACTAAGGCCAGCCATAGGTCTAGCGTGAATGGAGAAAAAAGTCGCATCATCATATTGATACCTACACTTGTTTCAGTAAAATTTGAATCCCTTAGTTTTTCACTAACTATTAAATACTTAAATATCCGAGGCTCCACTGTGTATGGTAGAAAGAAATTAGGATACGATTCTATATTGAAGGAAGAATAATGAAAACGAAAAGGTCCCCAACAAGGCCGAAGTGAGCAATTAAAATGATCCTCTTTGTCAAATTCCATGCTTGACAAAATAGCGTTACGACTATTTGGCAACAGCGATAAATCAGTGTATTCCTCGGTTTCCCACACAATACGGTTTACTTTGCGTCTATGTAAGTCCGTCCATTTTCCCAGGATTTCATGAAGCGATGATGATTCATTCGAAATTATAATAGGATGCACTTTTTGAATGTATTCAGGGTTGTTGGCTTCAATGAAAACTATTTCCGTTTCTGTGCACAATAGGCATCCTAGATGGACGGTTTTGCTAGTATCGATTAAAAGCAATACTGATGGATAAAAATGTGGAATCCAAATGTCTAAATGCTTCACGAATGGGAAAATGAGATAGTCTGCAGGAATCCAATTGACGTGTGTACGTTTCATTGAGTCATAATACATTCCCCACTCGTGAACTTCGTACACAAGCATCATTTGTGCAGTTTCGTTGCTGACGTTGTACAATGTGGGAACTTGTGCTACACAAATGTTGGAAAATGTTTTCTGTGAGAATAATTTATATTTGAAACGCGTCACATCCTCGTATCCAATATATTTTAATTCCGAATCAAGCGTAAAGTTAAATTCTTTATAATCTGAATCCGCAACTATTTCATCATGAATTGTAACGCAGAATTGAAATTTCACACAATCCTCTAAAATTTGATTGTGCAGATGAGTGTTTGGTGGGGTTGAATGCTGTAAACTTCGTGAAAAATGGACGGTGCAAGTACGAAACAATTCAGTAAGTATGCGGTCGTACGGTTGATGATGTGAATAAGCAAGAACAAATAAAAACCTCACAATGAAAAATGTCCGGAACATTTGATGTATTGCTTCCATTTCGGGATTAATTTCTCACAGTCTTTCAAATGTCTTGATAGAGCAAAAGATTGGATTATGTACCGTGCTTCAGAGTGCTAAAAACCGCATAGCGTCACGTTTCAATTTTTAAAAGTAACGGGAGCGCCTATTTTTTGTAAAGAAATTGGATTAGACTCACGCGATTTTGTAGACTTTTGGCACATGTAGTATTCACATTAGCGTTTAGTTTCAATTGCCGTATCAGGAGGTTGAGAATATATGCGTTCAAGAAACACGAACAATTTTTGGTTTTTAAGCAACAGCTATTTCGTTTTAAGAATTGATTAGATTCGCAGGGTTATTCTTGTGAAATCGACTACGAATTGTTAGTGGTTAACCCTGTGACTACTTTTTGTAAATTTTATTTTACTTGACTCGTTTTGTCAGTGTGACAGCTTGTCATAGGAAGTTTACAATTACTTGCCGTTGCTGTGTTTCAATACGACCTGCGAAATATAAAATCAATAATGTCCCTAAACGAGAGAGGTTTTGAAAGATGTTTTGGATGAAAAATTCAAAAAGTGCTAGAACACCCCAGCAAACATTTTTGTCAAATCCCTGACACAAAGCAGTTTTTTTCTGTCATTTTTGCATCAAAATATTTGCACGGTTTTTTTGATAACGCAATTGTAAAAATATCGTATCGAAATTCTGACATCAGAGTATGTCAGAAATGTGACAGCAACCATATACAAAAACGATACAAGCAAACAAGCAATGCATGTATCCAGCTTTAGAATGTCTAACGAATACCAATTTGGTATACTTTTTTTGACACGAATGTTGCGCGTGCGGCTGATAGCAAGGGTACATGAAAACGACGCAAGTTTGACACTCATCTGATCTTCGTCTTCATGCGTGTTGTTTTCATTTGGATTTTTTGTGATTGAAGAGATTATAAAAGATTAACTGCAAATATGACGAATGTGACGGAAACCAAGTTATTTTCAGTGATTGAGTTTCTAGCGGATGATTCCGTTGAAGCTGTTCCTTCCGTTTGGCTAACTGACAACGGCGAATGCCGCTGGCCGGATCATCCACCAAAACGATTTAAAACTTTAGTGAGTAATCCGAATTCTGTTCCGAGTCCAACCTGGCCAATCTACAATGTGAAGATTATAACAAAATGTGGTAAGCACTTTTCAATAATATATCTTATCTTTACCTGCTGTGAGTTGTAAATTGTTTTCTTTTGTATGATTTTGACATGAAGTATTTTTGTATGCGTACAGATAGCTACGAAAAGGCTGTAAAAAAAGCAAGCAAGTTTATTAGGACGGACAGGACAGACACCACGGATGCCGAAACCCCTAGATCATCGAGAAAATCGAAACAGCTTCGAGAGCAGCTTCCGGTGCCGTGCCCTCCATCTTCTTCCTTACATACAACATCTGATGTTTCGTTGGAAAAGGAAAAGTCTCAGGAAAACGACAATCGCAACAGTTTAGGAGAGGAGGCTTCTGTGCAGCCGTCCGATCTGGATTGGATATTTCAATCGCAGCAACATACTTCAAGTGCGATTGGGAGTCAGAACCTTTCCTCCCACACGGTACCCAGCTTGCAATGTGGAAATGTGGACTTCTTCTGTAATCACGATCAAGGCGAGCCAGAAAGTCAAAATGCAAATCCTGTCCCAATTCAGGTCGTCACTGGAATTGCCACAACGGAGGATATAAGCCAACTGCGCAGTGAAATACAAGGTAAGGATATGACCAAAGTTCCATTCTAATTAAGTAAGCCGAAGTCAGTAGGATTAGTTTTTAATTAAATATTTGTTCAGTGTTTCAGGAAATCGTTCTTCAGAAACTGGAGGAGGTGAAACATGAATTTGTGGACGTCAAGCAATTACTTGTGAAAGTATTGGCGCAGTCAGGATCGTCTGAAGCTCATGCGAAGCCGCAGTCACTGTCACTTTCCCTAATTCCTGTCAAATCGGTGGAGGATTTTCTAGCATTAAACGAGGCCTTAGAAAATTATTCTAACTACACGGAGCTGGTGGGAAATCGATTTTTTTACTTCTCTCGTTCTTTAGTATTTTACCATTAAGTTTTAATTTTAATTGTTTTACTTTATTATTAGGTAAACTTTTTAGCGAGAATTGGAGGGGATACAGTAAACAAAAATGTTTATAACGNATTGGCGCAGTCAGGATCGTCTGAAGCTCATGCGAAGCCGCAGTCGCTGTCACTTTCTCTAATTCCTGTCAAATCGGTTGAGGATTTTCTAGCATTGAACGAGGCCCTAGAAAACTATTCTAACTACACGGAGCTGGTGGGAGAAAAAATTTTTTACTTCTCTCGTTCTTTGTTATTTTACCATTAAGTTTTAATTTTAATTGTTTTACTTTATTATTAGGTAAACTTTTTAGCGAGAATTGGAGGGGATACAGTAAACAAAAATGTTTATAACGAATTATTCTAACTACACGGAGCTGGTGGGAAATCGATTTTTTTACTTATCTCGTTCTTTAGTATTTTACCATTAAGTTTTAATTTTAATTGTTTTACTTTATTATTAGGTAAACTTTTTAGCGAGAATTGGAGGGGATACAGTAAACAAAAATGTTTATAACGTCCTCTCAACCATCTTCAATACTTCCGTTGCCCGTGAAATTGGACTGACTTCGAATTCTGGGAAAATTGCAGTCAAGGATACAATTACTGGGAAGGCAATTAGAGGTAAATCAACAATGCTTGATGATATTCTTAAATGTTTGAAGATTTGTTGTTATTATTATATTTTTGTACGTAGAAGCGGTTCATCGCTGTCCAAGGCCGACCCCGACGACGGATGAAATTATAAACAAAGACATTGGACGATGGTTAAGAAGTAAAGCGTACAAACCTAAAAATGAAACCGCAGCCTCAAACACCGCTCAGAACCAAGAAGCGAAGAATACAGCAATCCGTTCAGAAAGCCCTGACTCTAATTCGTCGGACAAGCACTAGGTCGGATCATTCATCGTCACAACACTCAGTCACCTCAGTAATTTTAAATAACAATAGTGAAGTAGCAATCAATGATCAACAACTTGATAATGTAGATGTAACTAATTTATTGTTAAATAGGCATACTTCTGAAAGCGATGTTGAAGTTAGAAATGAAGTTTCAAAAAATGAATTAATCAAACGTTGGGCAGTCAAACATAATGTAACGCACTCCGCGCTGGGAGAGCTTTTGCCTTTATTAAAAGTTTGGCTACCAAATGATAATTTTCCAAAAGATCCACGAACACTTTTAGGAACGCCAAGCAATGTTAAACTTGTAGATATTTCTGGAGGACAGATGTACTACTTTGGTATTACACGTTACCTAAACAGAGCTTTAGAATTGAATTACTTAAATGAAGCAGGTAGAAAGTATGACAGGTTTAAGAATTTAAATAATCTTATTACGCTTACAGTAGGAATAGATGGGCTACCCATAAGCAGAAGTTCTAGCTGGCAGTTTTGGCCAATCATGGGATATTTTAATAATTTATCTTCTTCGGTATTTGTAATTTCTTTATACTACGGAAAAACAAAGCCTGTTTCAATTGACGAATTTTTAGAAAAGTTTGTAGAAGAAGTGAAATGTCTAGAAGAAAACAATTACGTTTACAATTGTGTTACCTACTCCTTTCGTATTAGGTGCATTATAGCAGACGCGCCAGCTCGCAGTTTTTTAAAATGTGTAAAAAATCATAATGCGTATTATGGCTGTGAGAGATGTTGTCGAAAGGGTAAATGGCGTCGACGGGTTACATATGCGGGGATAACAAATCAGGATTTATATTCAGATGTAAAATTCAAAAATTTTGAGTACCCCTTTCATCAGGAAAAAACTAGCCCACTTGCTGTGTTGGATATGGGTCTAATTAGCCAAATTCCGACTGATTACATGCATTTATGTTGCTTAGGTGTTATGCGAAAGTTACTGGTTATGTGGACGGATATTATGCCTTTTAAATTAAGACCAAAATTAATTAAAAAGATCTCAAGGCGACTTCTGAAGTTCGCGTCTTTTGTTCCATCAATTTTTCAACGGAAACCCAGGTCCTTGGCGGAGTTGAAAAACTGGAAAGCCACTGAATTTCGACTTTTTCTGTGCTATATTGGACCAGTGTCTTTAAAAGGAATCGTACCGGACAACTACTTTGACCATTTTATGTTGTTTCATTCAGCAATTTATATTTTAATATCACACGCAGCGTACAAATCTGATTGGATAGAATACTCGGGTGACTTGCTTACTAACTTTGTATCGGAATTTTCCTCAGTCTATTCCAAAGATGGCTGCATTTATAATGTCCATATGTTATCGCATTTACATTTAGATTGTAAAATTCATGGCCCATTAGATTTGTTTAGTGCGTTTCCTTTCGAAAATTTCATGAGCTCTATCAAACGAATGATACGAAAGACCAATGACCATCTAATGCAAATTGTTAATCGTTTAAGTGAAAAAGATTTTACGCTAGTCAAACCAGTGGAAGAGAGTAAGGTATTTGCTGTGTACAAGAATCAATTTCATAATTGTTATTTGACAAATACTCATCAGGTTTGCCTCGTCAAAAGTGCAAATGTTTGTGAGAATTCTTGTAATGTTGCGTATTTTGCCTTACAAAATGAAGTTGATTGGTATCAAAATAGTCGTAGCTTGGATGTTTATTTTGTGGGTGATCTTCAAGAAAACGGTACAAATATTAATTTAAGTAACCTCCACAAACGGTGCATTTTACTACCTCATAAAGACCTTTACTTTTGTATACCGATTTGTAATTCGTAATTATGCTGTAGTACTTAACAACAATGATTGTTATCGAAGCGCGTGAATAAAAAGATACTGTCAATTTGGTGACAAAACAATGACACGAGCGTTAATTTTATTGCATCGGATCGGCATCACTTTAATATGCTTGCTAAAACGATGACACAAAATTGATACCAAAACGATGTGCTCCTTGGCACCACCGATGTCATTAAATTGATACGGAAATGACAATGTCAAAATAATTGTACCAGAATGACAGCAATACACTGGTAGCAATTTGGCATCACAAAAACCGGCGTTTTGATGCAAAATCGACGCTTAGTGCATGGTATCAATATGATGCCGTTTTGACAGAAAAATGTTTGCTGGGAATATCACAATCACAGCCCAAAATTACATAATTTCAGTGAAGGTTGGCAAAACAGTAACCATTCCATAAGTCACATGGTTTTTTAAGAGTCCAAAAATGTATGGTGATGGTGGCCGACTTAAATCTGATTTGCGAAAAATACTAGGAAATCTGCCAAAGCTTTCGATTGAAGAATACACAACGACAATGCGTTTCTTTATTTTCAGATTGAACTACTTACTGAGAATTTAGCTTACCTGTGTGCACAACCAATTATTACTCATATAGTTTGACGGCGAAAGTCAGTATTCGAATTCGAAAAAGTTTCAGACGGAAAAGTCAAATTATTTCAAGTCGGAAGTCGAAATCGAGTTGTCTGGGCTGGCCGGCATTCTTACTCTTAATCTTCTTCAGCTCTTGCAACATTTTTTCCAGTTCTTGAATTGATTATGATTATGATCCTTTATTAAGTACTTCCTGTATTTTATTCCGCAGTTCTGAGGGAGCACCCAACAAGCTTCTTCACAGTCTTCTTTTTCCATGCAATCGCGACCGCTGCACGCGTGGCACTTCACTGCAATGAAACTTTATTTGCTAATTTTACTAGTCACAAATCTATACCCGATTTCTGACAAGCACAAGAATTTCTAATTAAAGTTAATTATCCGAACACGACCATCAGAGAATTCTAATAATATTTCATGGAAGACATCCTGCGCTCAATCCGGAAGTCTTGAATTCAAGTTTTGAAGTTGAATCAAGAGTAATAGTAAGCACTAATGAATAAACGATTTTTAAAAGCGAAACTGATAATAATAAGCTAAGTAGGGTCAATACATTAATAACTTAACATTAAATAAAATTTAATTCAGTTCATAGGTATTATTTTCCAAAAAAAAAGTTAAAACATTTCATAAGGTTACTTACTAGTTACACTATTTACTTTACAGTCGCAAGTTCTAATTGTGCAATCTTTGTCTTCTTCTTAGAGCGAATGAAATGAGAAGACTTGTTTAAATAAGTAAATTTTTATAGTGGGCATTAAGCTCACTAAAAACCTCCCAAAGGCAATTGCTGTGTTAGTGAAGTGGGGAAGCTATTGAATTATTCAGTGCTGCAAAAGTGCATTCATTCCGCCAGCATCCTTAATCCTAAAAAACAAAAACAGAATGTTTTTTGCTCTTACTTACTAAAGCCAACCCAAGCCAAACCGCTTAAGTTAAATATTGAAAGAGCAGGTGAGATGAGTTTGTTTTTCAAATCTTTATCATCATCCGTTCACTTGAGAGAACTGAAGAGCTTTTCCTGAGGTGGATTTCGGCTTTTGGATTGTTTTTACATAAAAATGAGAGTAAAAGTCATACAGATAAAAGAAGGATGTGTCTACCATAAAATGGTGGTTTGGCTTTCTCTTTTAATATTGGCCTTGTCAGAAAAACTGACTGGCCATATTACTCTCAAAAGGGTGCAAGTGGTTTAAAGTGGCATCCACTTACTTAAGTAGTAGCACTAAGTAACAGTGGCGGTTTCGATTGACTCTCAGAAGAGTGCAAGTGGTTTAAAGTGGCATCCACTTACTTAAGTAGTAGCACTAAGTAACAGTGGCGGTTTCGATTGAGTGATAATGTTCAGGAGTCGCAAAACATTGCTAATTCCCCAATGACGCGTACTTCCCCGGTTCCCCTGCCCCTGATACTTATTTTTATGCAACTTTCTTCATAAAAAATTAAGGGTATTAGTTAAACTTAAGAAACTTTTAAAAAAATGCAAAGCAAAATTATAATTCTGAACTGATCAGTTTTTATTTTGCAAAGTTTGCTTGGCACAACATAATTTTATGCTAATAGGAAATAAGAAAAAGTTCGTCTGAAGTTGGTTATTTGACCTTTCACATTCTTTTGGATGGAATCTTCCATCTCGCGCGTAATCGTTATCCATCTTTTTTTCCAAGAAAGAAGTGCAAAGTAACTATTTTTATAATCATTATGCATTCATCTCATGCATGTCACCTCACTCAGGATTGAAAAATGTGTCTAAAAGATGATACTGTCTGCATTAAAATTTGCATAAAATGTACTTCAGCTCGTGCCGTGTGACCTAATCTTGACTTGGTCTTTTCCAGTCTTATCCAAAATGATTCCCCATCGGATCGGGTTGGGTCGGATTGAGTGAATGTTTTAGTAATCCCTGTCATGTTTGATGAGCTGTACAAGAATTCCCCATTTCACTGTACATCCTTCATCCATGTGTAATACTTAACGACAATGAGGTACACTTTACTACTCAGGGCAGATATTTATCTAGCTCATGCATGCAAAGAATTTATTGATGACGATACTATTAATAACAGCATGCACTTTCTCTAGAAAAAAAAGTTATCAACATGGAGTAAGTCATGCAGTGTGTTATCGTTTTAATTTCCCCTTTTTCCCAAGGATATCATTAAAAATGGCAAGCGGTCACGTCCCATTACTCTCCTTTTTTCGAAGCCTATTACTCACCATTGCATTAATGGAGGAAGAATGTTGAGGTCTTTCACAGAAAGTATT
>JAHZMX010000401.1:11997-25561 GCA_027743895.1 Seira musarum
TGGCAAGCGGTCACGTCCCATTACTCTCCTTTTTTCGAAGCCTATTACTCACCATTGCATTAATGGAGGAAGAATGTTGAGGTCTTTCACAGAAAGTATTAATTTTACCTTGTCCACATGTCAGTCCGTGTGGACGATAAATTGATCTCAAATTTGCAGCAAATCTAGAGTACCGACTGGGTCAAACGTTGAAGTTTTTTACATTCAGAAAATTTTTTACTCTCAGCTACGTCCCTATACATTACAATTTTTTGTGGGGGAATCGAATCGAGTAGAATGAATGGAAATGGCAACATTATATTGGCCGTACGATGGGCTCGTAGGTTTTGACATGAAATGTGTGAATGTGCATGTGTGAATGGAACAAAAATAACTGCGAGAAAGAAAGCACTCGCACATTCTGATGATGTTGATGATGATGAGTTGGTCAGCGTTATATAAAAAACCAATGGTTTGAGCCGAGTCAGTCATAGTCAAGAACCAAATAACCTTTCTCATGTGAAGAGTTTTGTAGTAGAGATGCTTAAATGGACACGGGCAAAAAAATCATAATAAATTGCGTGATAGTAATGCCTACTTACATCCATTTTATATCGATTGGACAAGGAAACAAAGGTCCAGGGCCAGGTCAATGGGCGGATTACACTTTTCTGGGGAAAAGTGAGACAAGAAAAGAGTAGGAAATCTATTATCACAATCAGTAATAATTTTTTTATCTTCAATTTCAATCAATCTTATTTCCTGACTGACTCGTTTTCTTGTTTTTTGGTTATCTTTAGAAAATTATTTTGTCGCGATATTTTGCGTCTTATACATGTTGTGGTGGCCTTGTTTTACTTTCCTTCAAACTTTCCATAGATCCATTTTCCGTGTCGTGTCATGTACTGTCCAAATATAGATTTGAAAATAAAAACTTTTCTTTCAAAACAAAACTAGACCAGACGAAGGGGAAAATAGAGAGCATGCGATATTATATCACATGATGACAGACGAGTTTCCAAAATGACTTAGTTTCTCCGCCTAATTTCCCATGACATAAGTACGTGGGCTATAAGCTATAATCATACTCAATATTTTTGAATTGCAGAAGTACAGTACAGTACGACTTCAATTTGCAATTCGCACGTTTTTTTCTGTAATCCCATCGGGACCCATAAAGACCTGAAGTGCCACATGTGAAAGTGGCGGGCGGGCGGTGGCGTGGTGATAGAGTTGTTTACAATATTGACATTTTGTATAAAAGACCTGAAGTGCCACATGTGAAAGTGGCGGGCGGGCGGTGGCGTGGTGATAGAGTTGTTTACAATATTGACATTTTGCATGGCAATTTTTTCCATAAACTCGTTGTCGTTGGACGGACGGAAGTATGGAGAATGGAGAGAGCTAATCCTAGAAATACGTATGCTCATGTAGTTGTGTTGCATTGAATAACCATAGTCATTCACCATCACATTTCACTTATCCTTAGATTGTATCAAATCAACAAAAAGGGACAATTTAATGCTTATTGATAAAAAAGCTTTTGACCAGTGGAAAAATAAAAATAACTAGAGCGTGATAAAATATACCTTTGACAGTCTGTCCGTCTCTTCAGCGAAATTTTGTCGTAAGATTTCATGGCCCTTTTAAAGTGTCATGTAAAATAGTTTTATTCTGGTGCTTTTTTCTATAATGACATTTTGCTCTGCATTAAAGATTCTCATTTTGAAGACATCACTCAACTAAATAAGTACTATCGACTTCATCTACTTAAATCAATCTATTTTGGAAAGACGGAAAATAAGCCCGGCTGAATTCTTGAATTAAGTTGGATAAGACTCCAATTTCCCAATTTCTTTTTGTCTGCCAAGCTCATCATTAGATTACATCAATATATCGATATGATTTAAACTCGCTGCTTTCTCTCACAATTGAAGTAAAATAAAAATAGGAAAAATGAGCATGTGGAAAGTACCGCTAAGTATTCAATCATTTTGCATGAGAAAATTGAGCAGATATGTCTAAAATAATTAATTTCCGGGTAACTTGAGATGTTCCAGCCATGCATTTTAAATGCCCCATTTTATTCCAATTTTATTTTCCGGTTTTGGACATTTTCTCCTTTTTTCCCGAGAAAAATGATTTCCCAGTGGGAAAAAAATTTCTTTAAAAAAGTCAGAAACTTCTGAAGCGCATAATAATATGCTCTACATACAAAGTAGCTGGAGCTGAGAGGGAAAAATTGTTTTTGCATTTTTAAGCCGAACCTATTACATCAAATAAAAATGAAAATATCCGCATATTTTAGATATTTTTTTCGGTAAGCAAACTTTTTGAGAAAGGAAATAAGTACTGGTAATGGAAACATGTGTTTCCTCTTCTTCTTTCAACTACTTCGAAGCCAAACATCACACTTTCATTTTTTTATATTGCGTCCTTGCTCCACACTACTCTACACTCCACACGCAAGAAGACAGAAACTTCTGAAGCGCATAATAATAGTGCTCTACATACAAAGTAGCTGGAGCTGAGAGGGAAAAATTGTTTTTGCATTTTTAAGCCGAACCTATTACATCAAATAAAAAGGAAAATATCCGCATATTTTGGATATTTTTTTCGGTAAGCAAACTTTTTCAGAAGGGAAATAAGTACTGGTAATGGAAACATGTGTTTCCTCTTCTTCTTTCAACTACTTCGAAGCCAAACATCACACTTTCATTTTTTTTATATTGCGTCCTTGCTCCACACTACTCTACACTCCACACGCAAGAAGTAAATTTACGATGGAAAGTTGAGAATCGGGAAATGTTGTTGCGATAAAACTTAAAGGAAGAAAAAAATCGGAGCATGCATAATTCCTTGTTGTCGGATATCCTCTTGTTGATGTGAACTGAATTCGAGATAAATATCAAATATATTTCTTCTGTGAACTTAAACGATGGAAAATTATTTGTAAAACTTTTTCTGGGAGTGGGAGGGCAGCTTTTATAAGCGCAAACGATGAGAACAATGAAAATGGGCTTACATACATATCTTTATGGCTCTTCCGATTTCTAAAAATAGGTGGGGTAATGTAAAATACAAAATAAGAAAGTGCCTAAGTAGTATTTTATTTTGCATATTATTTGCGAATTTATAAACCACTAAATTTACAGAGGAAACACACCTACAAAAAGTCGATTGCAGGCAGGGTTGAGAGTTTCGTATTAGCGCACCAGTCGGTTAAGCCCTCGTTGAAGACATCACAAATTTAAATTTAAAAATTGAGCTACAAAGTCTGGTATGGTATGGATTGGAAGCCGTATGTTTATCTGTAATCAGTTGCACCTCATTCGTACAGGCCAAGTCAAATTTTATGTCGTCGAAAGTAGAAAATTTGAATAAAAAATTACTCCCTCTACTTTAATTTTTTTTCACTTATTTATCTCCTTCAATTTTATTAAAGTGAAACTCGTAGTTTTAGACAGAACATGACTAACCGTGTAGTATTTAGTAAGAAAGTAGCTGGTTGGATTCGATACTGTATCATCTTATATACCATTGAAGCTCTCAACTCAAGACCATGTAGTAGTTTACATTTAATTCCATCTAGAATATTTTTACGACAAGACAACACACCTTCTTACCTTTATATATATGGATTACCCGCAGGTCCAAATATTTTTTTATTCAAACCTTCAAGTATGAAGCGTTATTGAACTACTGGTTATGCAACGTTAAGTAAGCGAGTTTTATACAATTCTCCAGTTATTTTCAGATATAACTTCAGGTCAGGTATTTTTTTTGTGACGTCATCGTCATATCACTTGTAGAAAAAAAGCCGTTAGCACCAGTAAGTAAGTCCCTCTTACTTTCGGTCTCTTTTTCTTCGAGCAAAATTACTGTAATTAAAGAGTAACTGATAAGGGCAAAAAAGTTTAAAATTGTTCAGAGGAATGCTTTTCAAATGAGTTCAGCACTGTATGCCGCACCCGGGTCGGCAAAAACGTTTCTGCTTTGAAGGATCCCAGTTATTGCGTGTATTTTCCAGGTGTTTACTAATTAGGAGATCAGCTCAACCTCAATCTGAATCTCAAACTCAACTTGACTTGGCTTTATTTCAACAAAGTCAACTCCATTTAAAACTGTTCCAAACTTTTGAAATGTGCCGAAATTTTTTTCTTTCATATGCGGGCGGATGAACAATTTTCCAAAATACCAAACCATTCCTAATTTGACCTGACAAGTTATAAAAAATACTAAAACTGTATATTTCTTCAACTCAACTAATTTTTTTTGTCAAATTAAACAATGTCATGCTTGAAATAACTTTTGCTTTTTAGCAGTTTCCTTCCTTTCTTGCTGATACCCAGAATAGAAATAGCAGAAGTGTTTTACGATTACGATTACGTCAATGAATGTGAAGTGAATGGTGTTGTGTTGGTGGAGCGGGAGGAGGTTTAAAAAAAGAACACTTTTCCTTAATAAAAAATGTAAAGTTTTTGGATTATTTTACCTCGGCTTTTTCCCCTTTAATTTATTTCCCTTACCTTGCACAAATGCCAAGTTTTAAAGTCATAAACATGCAAGAAAAACGCATTCATGGGCAGAATTAAAATTCCTACAAACTAAAAACAAAAAGCGTGTGACGTGACGTGAGAAAAAAGGAATGGAATTGGAATAAGTAAGTAAGAATCTTTTTTTCTTTTGGTACGATGTCTCTTACTTTTATTGAAACTGGTTAATTATGCTCTCTAGCCCAATATTTTTGTGACCTTTAATCGTCGAAAGAAAGTATTTTTGCTGGGAATAAATATTAATTCATTTGAATTTTCTGATCTAGTCTCTAAAAAATGTACCTTTTTTGATCTCACGATTTTGCATTTATCAACAGCAGCAAATGTATACAAGTGGGAACTTGTAATAGGTATGTACCTATTTCTCGACCAAGAACACAAACTCGGTATGTCGAGGTTCCCTTACGCTACACAAATCAAATTACCCGCTTTGATTGATATCTACACACTTTAGTTCAGTTGCATATTTCCTTTTCAGGAAGTGGGGAAAGTTGTGAAAGCGCTTTTCATAAAATTATAACATCATCGCATCACTCATATATTTGAAAAGAAACGTAAATATTTTTCTCACTGAACTGGAAATATTTTTTTCCTTCTCATAGCTTCAGTAAGGAACGTACTTAATTACGACTGAACTGAACTTTCACAGTCCGATTAACATTAAACATGTGATAATGGTTTCCTTAAAATCAGTGGTGAAAAATAGGTAGGGGCTTGAGAGACCTAATAGATGTTTTTGTTATCCGATGACCATAAAAAGGCTTATGGGGATTTTCCATGAGCTAAGTTGAGTAAAGTGAAGGTTGATGGTGAATAGTGAGCCATGCTCAGTTTACGTTTGGACAAAAGTTCTGCTTTTGTTTTTTCATCCTCGTGCCTTGCAATTGCAATTTCCAAACCACCGTACCTTCTTCTCTGAAATAAGGGTATTCAGTTCAGCTACAAAAGTTTTACTCAATCATCGCCATTTTCCCCACTGCTTTTGCTTATTCATTCATTCATTTGGAATTACGCCAATTGTTCTTGTTTTTCGGGGAATGACTTCAACTTAGATCCGTATTGCAGGAGTAGGAACGATGTGAAGTGTAAAATGGGGGAATCAAGAATGGAATTTTACTTGGAATAGAACACGCATCACATAAATACAAGGAAGAAAAATGGAACAAATTCACTTGTGGGAAATACCGGTATTTCCCATCTTTAAATTGACTAGGAAAATGCTCAAAAAGACTATTTTAAAGCACATTGAAAAGTTCCCGCTATTTCTATTCGAAAATTCCCGTAAAAAAGTCCATAGGAATGGTGAATTTCGCTACCATGGCCTAAACCTTCTATTTTCGTAAACATTTGCGTTATGTGACTTGGCGCAATGTGAAACACATAAAAATTGTTTTTTTACACGAATTCCTAATATCTGTTTACCATAATTATCCTTTTCCAAACGGGAAATTGCATACCTCAGCATGAAGTATTTGGAACACGGTTTGCGTGCAAGTTAAGTAGACAACATGTGGAGAGGTCCTTGCAGGAGGTCAAAGATTGGAAATATTTTAATTCATAAATGCTGATTGCGAGAGAAATCCATCGCACAGCTTCAAAATGTTTAAATGTATCATTTAAATTTATTCCAGCTGCAGGTAAAGTAAAAGCGTAATTTTTGGTGTTGTCGCTTTTCAAAGTCAAGAGGACAATATTAAGCATTAATGTACACTGATCCGAATTTACGTACCTACTTGGTTAGCTGAGCTGAGCTGAAACTAAAGTTGGAGTGACAGATTGGTACTGCCTTCTTTCTTTCAGTTTCAGTGTACTTTTTTTTTCAGAGGAAATTGTTCTTAACTGTTAACACGGAACAAATCATGGCCGACATGACATTTTGCGAAATACCTGCCATATGTTCATTTCATACTTATGTGGTGCTTAACGGCTTTCTTCATCGAATTCGATCTAGATTGAGATCCTTTTACCTTGAGCCTGCTTGTCGTCGGCGTTGCCGCAAAGCAAAGTAAAGGAGTTTTATTTTCACAAAATTACCTCCCGGTGAGAAGACAGGAAAATCCGGACCGGATATGAGAACTAATGGCGTGCTCGTCTTCGAGGGAGTATGTAGGGTCTGCTGACGTTTTCTTTTGAACGGAGTAATACTGGTCTTTGCTTGAGTGTTCTGTCATGTCCTATCTTTATTGTTTACTCCATGCGTAAAGTCACGTAACATTATCGGGGAAAAGGGGAAACATTTTCTTGGAGGTGACAACTGAAAAACACGAACACATTCCTGGTCCTAGTCTCACATCTTTCTCTCCTCCTCCATGAAAATCTGCAGGTACCGCCGCATTGGCATTGGGACAATCAGGCTTTAGGATGAAAGTGTGCAAAAATATTAAAATCGCATTTCTCCTGACGCCATCTTTCTTTCATAAAATCAAAATCGCATTATCTCTTTGGTTTTCATGCTTTGGGCAGTGAAACTTTTTTGTGGAAACTTTTCAAAAATATTAAAATCGCATTTCTCCTGACGCCATCTTTCTTTCATAAAATCAAAATCGCATTATCTCTTTGGTTTTCATGCTTTGGGCAGTGAAACTTTTTTTGTGGAAACTTTTCAACCCCAACTTTCGACTCATCATATTCTAATTTTTTTCTGACCTTCGAGCGAACACTTTAAAAAATTCTATTTCCATGAGGGACTTTGTCTTCGACTATGTGAACTTAAAAGTCATGAATCATGAAATGTCATGCTGAAGCTTACTTACAGCTTGGGAGAAAATGCAAATGAGAAAATAAAATGAGTGTGTGGTTCGTGGTACGATACGATATGAATACGAGCTCTCCGCTCCACTTGTCACAAACTAACTATAATTCTTTTACTGAGGGAAAAAGAGAAAATCTCGAAATGATGGTGATAGTGATAATATCAAATCAGAGGACTTGTCCCCATTTAAATATTCATTGGAAACGGATTCTTTACTAAAGGGTCGTATCGTGTGGCGTGGTCTGGTAGGAACAGGGTTGGGTAAACGAAACAATTACTGCAGATTGGGTTATAAAGGTTTAGCTAACTATGCTTTGAAGTATTGGGTAAGTAGGCAAGTTAAGTAGACGGAGGGATTCAATCAATCCAGTACATTAACAATTACGATTACATACCTACTCGATTAAAAATTTCTGTGCCAATTTCCCAGAATAAATATAGGGTCTTCTTTGAGAAGCTAACTTTTCATCCCTATCCCTGCTTTTCTCTTTGACTGAACAGTGATTAACGATTACATTGTCTATAAAGATCTTTTCACTTACCTAATCGACTAACGATCAATGAGTCGTCGATTACGAATCCCTGGATGGAAAGCAATAAAATTTCTACCTGATGCTCAAGTATTCAAGTTACTGGGTGTCAGTGATAGTGATACTGATGAACCCTTTCCCTGTCTCATTTTCTTCTCACAAACTCGATTAAAAATTTCTGTGCCAATTTCCCAGAATAAATATAGGGTCTTCTTTGAGAAGCTAACTTTTCATCCCTATCCCTGCTTTTCTCTTTGACTGAATAGAATTAACGATTACATTGTCTAAAAATCTTTTCACTTTAGTCGACTAACGATCAATGAGTCGTCGATTACGAATCCCTGGATGGAAAGCAATAAAATTTCTACCTGATGCTCAAGTATTTAAGTTACTCGGTGTCAGTGATAGTGATACTGATGAACCTTTTCCCTGTCTCATTTTCCTCTCACATTTTTGCCGTCGTGGGAGTTGGGGTTGGAGCTGCCTCACAAGGGAATTTGGACCTACCCATGGTATGAACCTCTTCATAGAATGGAATTAAAAGCATTTTGGTCTATTTGCTCACCAAAGACATTGTAGGAAATGGAACAGTGATGTTACGAAAAAGAAAAAAAGGTTTTTCAGTTTGCAGTTTCACCTACCGCAGTTGAGTTGAGCTCCCAGGCGAAAAACTTGAAAATGAAGTTATAATGCACTTTTCAGATTGATTTCCTTCTCATCTTTTCCTCCCAGAAGAGGGAGAGTGGAGGTAGGAGGGTCTCCCTCCTTCTTTATGATGTGATGATATGATAACATAACATGACTGACTTCTCATAATCTAGTTAGCGCATTCAGATTAAAAACATGCTCCCACTTCTCCTCACAATCACAATCAGTTTCACTGGAATACGGATTGCATGTCAGCTCTTAGAGCTTTCACTTCTGAGAAAATCCTGTGAAAATGAGAGGCTCGCCTGGCCTATGTGGACCTTCAAAGGAGTTTTTGAGTAGCTGTGTCACGAATAAGTTTCATCCTCATTTCCTTTTCAGATATATCACATCACAGCAAAGCAAAGGGCACCAGAGTAAAAGACTTTGTGAAATCTCATCTCACTTGTTACGTAAGCTATGAGTTATTTCGGAGAATACTGATTTTACCTTGTCCGTTGTCTGTCTGATGACAAACGCTAAATCTCGAAAGACCTAGCAGGTTGAGGATAACTCGCATAACTTTTCTGTTTTTCATGAATGCACCCGTGTGGCTCAGCACCTAAACTGGAACCTCTGGAAATAATGCAAACTTAAAACAAATCTTCTATCTTCAGCTACGTAACTGCTGTTTACTTGAAAAGCTTTTAACTTTATTTCTCCCATCCTCCTGGCTGTTTTCCTCTGATAATGCAAATTATTGCTGTGTTAGCTGCTCTAATGGGAGAAAAGTAAAGCATGTATTATTATTCCAGATTTTCGAGATGAAGTCAAAGTCACGTCACACTGCCTCCGTGCTACGCTTAAGTATACCTAAGTGAGTTTCTTCCGGAGAAGACTAGTGAAAGTAGAGAAAGATAAAAAGGAAAAGTGGAAAGTTTCCCTAATTTTTCATTGGACCGTACATACGTACGTACGTGAGTGTGAGTGTGATCGGGATTAGAATCTTATTATGAGCAGATCGTGATCATCCTCTATTTCTACGGATCATTAGCAGGTTATTATCTTCCTGAAAAGGAAAGAAAAAAAACTTTGTTGATACACAGTTTTTGTTAGTGTTAGCTTGAGTAATCATATCATAGTCATACTTATTGAAGGGAAATGGACCAACTCAAGCCAAGCCAGAGCAGACGGCCATTTGCACTTCAAAAGACAAAAAGTTCTAATTTTTTTCGAGAAACTATCTTAACATGATTTTAGCACCATCATCATCACAATGATGTGATGATGAGGCGATGACGAGCATTGCTTTTTCCAGCATATGCTGCCCCACACTGCGTAAGTGGATTTAAGGACCACTTGACAAAAATGCCAATGCACTTGTATTGTCAATTCAAGAATTTTTTTCATCCTGAAGAGCTGATCATGCATGCACGGTTGTAAATGCTGGAGAGTTATGCGTGGGCAGGTGACCTTTCCGTCCAAGAAATAATTGGAAATAACTGTAGTAGTCCACCTTCGATCTTACTATAAAAAACTAAGGCTTATCAATCTACTTATTTTTAGAAGTACTACAAAAATACTAAACGGATGTACAGAAATTTATGCTCTTGCATTTGGTGAAAATGGAATTTTTAAAAAGCTCAGGAAATGGAGCTTATTATTTGTATTGTATTCCAAGAGACGATGTGAAAGGAAAAGTGTTGAATTAGAATTAATAAAATTAAATGAGCTTTCAAATCCAATACAATGACAACTTTGCGTAATTTAATTCACATTTTTTAAAAGATATACGTATTCTGAAACTGAAAGAGAAAAATCATTTTCAAAATGAGCATGCAAATTTCGCGTCGGCGTACTAATGTAGTCAGTTGGATTCAATCTTTTTAAAAAAAATAGCTCTAAATTTGGAAGAAAAAAAATATCTTGGCTCGACTCTCTGAATGACTTGATAATTGCCCAAGAAAAGGGCGGATGTTGGCTTGGCTGGCAATCTGCAGTGCATCATGAGCCTTTCCTAATCCCGCTATCTTTTCTTGAATTTATTTCCTTTCTTGTCGACGTCGACGATCGAGTGTTTTTTACTGAATAAAAGTAAGTCAGTTTTATTCTTTTTTTCTCGGGATATTTTTGCTCAGAACTCACTCACTCAAATGAAGTAAGTAATGTATATTGTAAGTATGAACTAGTGATCTGATCGTGTGTGTGTGAGTGCATGCCTTACGTTACATATTTCGAATAAATGAAAGGAGAACACGATTTAGGAGGATTTTCGGCTTTCATCTTTCTCCAAAGAGAGAGATTCGCTTACAAATAGGCCATCATCTCATTCCTAAAAAGAGCTCCTTCAACAAAAAAGGGAAACAGTTTATTCCGAATTGACTACATTTTGAAGAGAGAAAAAAATATTAACTCCCTTTGAATCTAAATATATCAGCAGCGTTTTTCTAAATTGCTAGAGGCATCATGAAATGAACTAACTACTCGCTACTTACTCATCGTTTTTTTTTGTGTGTGTGAAAAGAAGGCATTGAAAATAAAGTTCAATTTTTACTACTGAAAAGTAAATCAACAAACCAATTTTTCAATATCTCTGTTCTGTTCGTCTAAGATAAGTTGAGCTCATTTTCTCACTCGTCGTCAGTGAAGAGTATAAAATTCGAAAAACTACTAACTTGAGTTTTATGCAACGCTGAAAGAATAATATGAGCCAACATTGATTTTGATGCGTCTGTTTGTCAGTCTGTCTATCGAGATGATAACTCTTGAAAGTCGTTACCAATTTACTGCTTATGGAACATAAGAATATTTATATTACATTTTTTTACATTATCAGCTACGTATTGGCCACTGGTTGAACAGTAAAATCTCCTTTTGATCACATAGTTATTCCACAAGTTTCTTCTCCGATTTCATTTTAAAAAAATAGTTTGCACTATAATTTTATTAATACTACATGACGCGAACCATGTTACGCAGGTCAGGATAATACCATCTAATTAATTAGACATTTTGGGAAAAACCGAACACGTCTATAGTGCAGGACCTTGAGCTGACGTAAAAGAGAGAGGATAAGGATGGTGCTAATTTGATGTTTGCAATTTGAAATGATGATAATGATAATCGCTGCATACACTACTTTTTGAACATCCTTTTAGTCCCACTTTTTGTAAGTTTAGGACTTCTGAGCCGGGGGCGGAGGATGAAAAAAAAATTCATGAATTAGACTTCATTTTCTCTTATTTCATTTTCCACCTCTTTACTTTCAGGATAATACCATCTAATTAATTAGACATTTTGGAAAAAACCGAACACGTCTACAGTGCAAGACCTTGAGCTGACGTAAAAGAGAGAGGATAAGGATGGTGCTAATTTGATGTTTGCAATTTGCAATGATGATAATGATAATCGCTGCATATACTACTACTACTACTACTACTACTACTACTACTACTACTACTTTTTGAACACCTTTTTAGTCCCACTTTTTTGTAAGTTTGGGACTTCTGAGCCGGGGGCGGAGGATGAAAAAAAATTCATGAATTAGACTTCATTTTCTCTTATTTCATTTTCCACCTCTTTACTTTCCCTTCACAGCCTCAGTAGAAGCGGCGGTGACTCTTTTGATGTTTTCAAGAGAAGAATGGTGAACAGCTCTCGCACTTGCTTTTCATTTCGCGGACCATTTTTGTATTTATGCTTTTGCTTACTTACTTCCAACCACACATTGTCCCTCCATATTTTTTAATTCTTCATTTGCATATTTTGCGCTGACTGGTAAGTTTCCAGTTACCGCATCTATGGAGGGACATTGTATGCTTCCAACTTATTTCATCCTTCCTTCAGCTCTTATTCAATCACACTCAGCGTTTTTGACGTAGAGTTTTTTGTATAAAAATAGAGAATAGCGCGCATTAGTACGACTTGGACTTTCTGTGTTTTTTTTTGCAAATTGTGTGCAAAAGAAAACGTCATAGAAAAAGCCTGGACCTGGATTTGCTTAAAAATTTAGATTTATACGCATGCATGGCGAAAAAAACTTAATGCATTTAAAGATATTTAATGGTCCCTTTCGATTGAGCGAGTGAACCGAGTGAAGGAGTGAAGAGAAGAGAGTGAATTGGATTGGTAAAAAGGGATCTCCCGAGTGAGAACTGAAGGTGTCTCTCAAGCACTTTTTCTGTTCGACTAGAGAAGAATGGAAAAACGTTTGGTCCACATTAGGCGATAGATGAATGGATTGATAAAGGCAAATCACATTTCTGCCAACATCCCATTTTCCCCGATCGCATCCCCTAAAACATCATTTCATCTTCATCTTTATCTTAATGACGAAAACTATATCCTTCCCTTTCCACTTCAGCCAACCCAGTCGCCATGTGTGTTGAGGGATAATAACGGGCATGTAGGCAATAATAAACCCGGGTTTTTAAGGCCAGGAAGATGAGGGTTGAAACAAATTTGTATAAAGTTATTGGTAAATATTGGGATTTCTCATTTTTCGTCGTCGTAAATGCCGTAATGACTGGGAAAATGGCTGAAGGGCCCTGGCAGTTTTGCTTTTTACTCATCATCATTACTTCTAAAAAATTCTTAATCTCGGTGCTTGGGTTTTGCAGACAGTAAACAATCAAAGTTTTTTTATTACCCATCATTTTTTATCAAAACCCGTGGGTGATTAACACGCCTGGTTGAATGAAAGCAACACAAAACATTTTTTTCAAAATCGACCTTTTTCCTATCAATAGCATACAGTCTGGCTGGAGAAAATGTTATCTCATCGTGATCGTCAGACATTGCCTCATTCATTGCTTTGTACTTGTACGAAGAAAGAGGTAAAGGGAACAATTGAAATAAACGAAACTGTTATTTTCCGCAATACATATCCTTCCTCCTCATTTATCTCCTCTGAGATGAGCTTCAGCAGTATTTCCATTGATTTTTCAAGAGCACTTCGTTACTCAGGAGGGTCCTAAATACTCTGAGAATGATCCTTGAAACTTTTTATTTTCTTTCTTACATGCTCATACACTCGACTCACTCCTTGAGAGAGTCGTAAAGTACTAAAAACTATCTGCACTATACAAGTAGCAAACACACGTGCTTTTTTCAAAATACTA
>JAHZMX010000402.1:0-10960 GCA_027743895.1 Seira musarum
GCTTGAGCTCTGCAGAGCTCTGGTGGGAAGAGGTAGTCTGGACAATAGCTGCTGCAGCATACATTTTATAATGTATAAGTTAGGCATATATAATATAGAAAACGGACGAAAGAAAAATAGGAAATGGAATAATATTTCTATATTTTAATTGTTCTAGCTAGCATTAGGATTGAAATAATGTAGAACAGTGAAATGGAATTTTTGAAAAGTGAAGTGAACAGTGATCAACAAGGGCGAGAGAGCGAATAACTTCAGCGGCGATACTGGTGGAAGGCATAAACGGAACTTTTACACCTGTCCAGCGTGAGCTTTGCCTCGTGCAGGCCAAATCAACGGGAGGCGTGCATTCATTCACACAGTCAAATAGAGCTACACCGTCGCCGAGTGACTTCGTTAATCATCCGTAATTGTCCAAATTAGTGAATGTAAATTTTTTTTTTGAGCTGAACTTATGTATTTGGTAAAGACGTATTAGTATTAGATTTATATATAACCATTGATTATTGTAACGGATGTAGGCACATTTTACTTGCTGTTTTTATGAATTTTTATATACTAGACATTAAGTAAAAATGTAAGCCATGAATGTAAAAGAAAATGAATTTTGATCTGGTACTCATGGGAGTTTACCCAAAGTGTACCATAAATAAACAATCAATCAATAAATGTGATTGAAGCAATGCGCAGGTATGCTTTACTCAAGAATGACGTTTCTGAAAAGAAATTGCCAGTGTTGGTTTCCGTTCTTGCAGAAGGTCTTGGAATTCGAAACCCGGATATTGCCGTGCTATATAGCTTTTCTTTGTATATTTTTCTGCTGCTACTTTATTTCCAAGATGCAGCTCGGCAATAAGAAAGACTCAACGGTCCATTGTTATTGACCGTTATAATGTTAAAAAATTCTAAAATTTTGAATAAATTATCACAAGCTATATCTTCTCACTCGAAAAAAATCAGCCGTTGGCCTTCCCATTAGGAGATGACCTAAAATATTGAAAAGTATTAGGCTTCCGTCCCGGTTTGCCAAAAGCATTTGCTCCAAATGTGAAATTAATCGGTGACCTCTTCCAAAAGTTATAGATCGGACGGACAGACAGACACATGAAAATCAATTCTCCGCTCTAAAACTCCGCTCTCAGCTTTGTAGTAACTCTCAGCAATGTAAATTTTCATTTTATAAGTTATCACTTACTTACGATGGTTAAAGCTGGAAGGAAAATGTCATCGACGCAAATATCAGTCACAGAATTTTTAATAATGTCGCCTTGTAGTTGTGTATCTGATCCTAAGTTTAAAGGACATGATGAGAATTTGGTAATAGAAAATACGTGGCTATAATATCAATCGTAGCTGCAAAAGTATTGAATCATTTCAGTCCAAGCTGCTAACAAGTCTTTTTCAGTCAGCAAAAATGTTTTCTGAAAACATTCCCGTCATTAAAATATACTCCTCCGCTGGTAACTCTACAGGCGATTGTACTTTCTACTGGGATGATCTTGAACAGAAGTTAAAACTTCGAAGAGATCGTTCCCGAAGAAGGAAGCAAGCTTTCGTAGGACTTAAAATACATTTATTTTTTGCTTTTGTCGTCATTGTCCAATTTGCCTACAATTTGAGTACGAAAAACGATATACCGTTTTCTCGTGTGAGTCAACTTATTTCGACTTACGCAATCGTCAATTTCTATATCACTCATGTGCCTTCAAGGGAAGGTTACAAACATGACACGGATATCGTGTTTTACGTCAACAGCCTTCTACAGTTTGATATCATGTACCCAGCAAGGGATCGACTTCGGGGTTACTTCGAATACTTCAAACAGCAACCCCCGCTGTCGAAGCTTGTCAGTATGTTCGGGTATGGAGTTTATTTCAGCACTTACGTCCTTCCTGCCTTTTTCGTGTATGGTCTTCATTTCTGGAGTCCATGTAAACCAGGCCTGATTGGTAATTTCTTGCTGTTATTTTTCTCCTTCATATTAAGTTCTAATGAACAGGGCCGGCTTTAAGTTTAGCTAGTATATTTCTAATAGGCTTACCGGATGGGGCTTACTAAATTTAGAAGAATTTAAGAATATCGGCGACTACAACTATTTTGCAAGACATTTTTTTTCATTAAAAAATCCACATGCCGGATTCGAAACCATCCCCTGCCTTTACGGAGCTTAACTCTCTGTTAACTTTTCATTTTGTACTTTTAATTTAAATTTTGCTTTCGAACCGGAACCCTTAATTAAAATGGAATCAATGGTCCTTATTAATTGTGTGCTCTTCTATTCCATTAGGATATTTTCTACTGGAGGAATGCCGTCTTGGATGCAGTGAATCCCTGTCATGTTCTGTGCTCCCCAGCAAAATGCTTATCCTCGTGGTGAACCACTTTATCTGGCACTACGCATTTCAGAACATGCCGTTCCTCTTAGGAGTCCTTCAAGTCTCGAGTACCATCTCCCTTCGGGAAAATATTGAATTGTTCTGGAAGTACTATAAAGGAAACCTTCTTCCGCACTTGGGTTTGGTGAAAATGTACAGGCAAATCCAATTGCTTGCCCGCTATGGAAACCTCATTTCCCAGCGGTACATTCTCACGAGCGTCATCGTTGCAATCATCACTGGTCAAACTTTGTTCACAACGACTCTCGTCAGTGTCGACATGTCATCGGGAAGTACGCAAACGGAAAGCGTGATCATCTTCCTCATTTCTCTGGTTGGAGTCATAGACTGTATTTTGGCAATCATGTTTTGCCTAGGCGGAATGGCTGCAGTATATCACGAGTCAAGGTTGACATTAGAGAAAATGAAAAAGGAGTTGATCAAAGAGGAAATCGTGAAACAGAGGAGGATGAAACAAAAGTTTATTGCTTCGTGTGAATTAATTAAAATTAGATTTGGATCTTTTAATTTTGTCGATGAGAGAACGCCTTTGACAAGTATTGATTTCGCAAATAGGATGACCGTGAATTTGTTGCTTTTGATGTAAAAGTACTATAGGCAATAAGGAATCAATACAACAGCTCGAAGCATGTAGTATGATGATTGATTAATAATTGAAGTATATTGCCGAGAGACACGCAATAGGAGTACGTTTTGAAGCATGATGAATTAATGCATTGCAATTGATTTGACTCCATTTTCTATAAATTCAAATCCATGTAAATGACAAGTAAAATTCAGATTCCAGTCAGCTCGAAAACAGAATGCATTCCCATTGTGTAGGTAATGTCTATCAAACTCCGCAAAAATTCAAAGGGTTTAAATTTAGATCAAGTCCTATTAATCAATTTAGAAAAAATGTTCTGAAAGCCTTTCTCAATTCTCTTCACTTTTGTCGATTTTCTCCAACGAGAAGCTCTTGTGAGTACTTGCACTATAAGGTTTGGGAAAGCTTCCACGAGAAATGTTGTCAAGCTGACGACACAGCAACTAGCATAAAAGATTAACGGAACCATGAGTTTCTGAAAGTTGATATCATCATGAGTTATTGAAGCATGATGAATTAATGCATTGCAATTGATTTGACTCCATTTTCTATAAATTCAAATCCATGTAAATGACAAGTAAAATTCAGATTCCAGTCAGCTGGAAAACAGAATGCATTCCCATTGTGTAGGCAATGTCTATCAAACTCCGCAAAAATACAAAGGGTTTAAATTTAGATCAAGTCCTATTAATCAATTTAGAAAAAATGTCCTGTAAGCTTTTCTCAATTGTCTTCACTTTTGTGGATTTTCTCAAACGAGAAGCTCCTGCCAGTGCTTGCACTATAAGGTTTGGGAAAACTTCCACGAGAAATGTTGTCAAGCTGACGACACAGCAACTAGCATAAAAGATTAACGGAACCATGAGTTTCTGAAAGTTGATATCATCATGAGTTATTGATGGTTTAAGCGAATGTTTTTCAGTGTAATTTAATGTTCCACTCCACAATACCTCAGCTCTTTCAGCCCATTCCATTATTTTCTCCCGAAAACCACCCTCAATCGTTCTCTGAATAGTCTGTAAGTATCGAATCTCTGTTTATGGTGCGCATAACAGCATATTTTGGGTAAAACCTTAAGGGCTCATCCACGAACATGCATTTGAAATTTTTATTGTACTCCATAAATTCGCGAGCTTTCTGGTAATATAATGGAGGGAATATATACCGGCTATTCCTTTCTACAGGAAAGACACCCATCTTTGTAAGCATGTAGCCCATGTTTGTATTGGAATTATTCAAATGTAGCATAAACTGAGAACTGTTAATGGCTACCTGCTTAAAATGCAAATCCGTTTTATAGAGTTTTTCGGCTTTTGAAAAGTTGTTAGTATAGAGCATTATCCTATATCCCTTCTGGGACATATCCAGAACCGTTTTAAATGCAGCCGGAGGTTGTTTTACAGAAATTAAACTAGTAATTGAGTTACTGTACAGATTTGCAGTCAGGATTGAAAGAAAAGCAACAAGTATAAAAGTATTGTGTCTAATGCCCGGTTTTCCTGTTAAGTTAACCGCTTTCCCAACAAAGCTTAAAATAATTAGGGCGAACTCTTCAAGTAAAAATCGTAATTGTCTTTTGGAACTCTCAAAGGCATGCAGGTTCAAATAAGCTACAGCAACAGCAGAGGCAGTAAATGTAATCCACACCTCTATGTTGAAAGCAGATATCCAAATTCCAATAATTGTTGTGGCGTACGCTGGTTCTTCTAGTTTGCAATAAAACATCAGTGTCTCATCAGAGTCAACAAAACGCAAACCCGGAAACTCGAATGGGCCCAACCGAACCAAAATATCTCGCAGCTTCCACGGTCCAGTAATATATTGATTATAGTAGCCGGTTTTCAAAATCCGTTGATTTAAAGATTCCAGTGAAATGGTCATGTTGTGTTCTTGTGATACATACATCAATTGAACCAGAAAATAAGCACACCATTTTACCTCTAGATTACCTGGGATAAATCTAAGACAAGCAAACAAATCGTCACCGTAAATTTGCTTATGAAAATAGTTGGGCTTTTTTAAAGGAACCGAAGCGTAACCCATTACGTTAGCCTTAACTGGAGAATTCCGAAAAATGGCTTTGTGGCGTTTCACTGGATCAGTTAGAAAGTCACGAAAGAATTTTGTGGTCAACTCGTAGTTATCATGTTCAGAGTCTACACAGTATCTAGCACAGTTTAGCGATAACATCTGACGTTTATGTTCTTCAGGGGAGAAATATACTAAAAACGTCATGGCTTCGAAGTATTTATTTCCGTGTTTGAGGAAATTGTTAAAAGTAGAGGGAATTTCCCAATTATGTTCGATTAGAAACAAAGTTGTGTCAACGTGTAGCAATAGGTTTTCGAAGTCGTTGAAAATCCATTGAACCTGGTATCTTTCGAAATATGCAACAATTACATTGATTGGTTGCCTGTGTTTGTAGAAGGGCCGGACAAATTTTTCGTCTTTAGAGTAGTCATGGAACATAAACAGTCGAAGTTCATTGTAGTGTAAATCGTCGCTTAGATGTTGTGTCCCGAACGACGTAGAATAAAACCACAACACATATTTGTCTGGATGGTAATTTAAAAAAGGCAAGAGATGACGGAGAAAACTGTTCACAGCATTATCGTTGATGTTGGAAGTATGATTTGCTACAAACGAGCTAAGTGCTAAGGTATTCCACTTAGGAAAGACAAATGGAATACACCAAATCAAATCAATTTGTATTGCGTAATTTCGCATTGTGTTTTTATTGGCTGCCTTTGCTCACTAAATACTAATTCGAAAAGGTTTTTCTGAAGGGTGTGGTTTTACTGATAGTTATAATCTTACATCTAGCCTCGTCCATGCCGCACTCAATTTCCTGTGTTTTGCTTCACATAACTAATTGCTTTTCGCGATAATATTTAGAGCGGGTAAAACTTTTCTGAAGAAACTTCCGGAATATGGCAAAGCTTGAGTGCTAGATCCGAAGCTAGGGTAGACAGTCTTATATGTCAAACTCGTGCTGTATTAGTAAATATCTAAGCAAACAATAAACTGGAGTGTTTTTAAGCTGATTAGCTCCAATTTTTAATAGATTTTCATTTCAAAACAACAGTCCACTTTCAGTATGATCGAAATTCATTAAATAATACATTTATTCTTTTATTTTGTGTGGGCATAAGCGACGCGCTTATAATATTTTTCTCGCTTACTTAAGCCTGAAATGTGAAATAATAAGAGCTATTTGTTTGATTACTTACTCTAATGGCATTATTATTATAGTTGTTGTTCTGTCTGTTGCTTTTGAATCAATCGAATTAATTATTTTCAAACAAATAAATTAATTCGCTTCTAGACAAATCCAATTACGTAAAGAGGGTTAAGTACTTTATGTGCCAAAGATTTACACTGTGACCAGGTCATTGTCTTTTTTGTGAGTACGGATAATTCCGCAATGATAAACGCTATAAACTCTGGCGGGAAATATCTAAAGGTATATTTCACTTAATTAACTGTCATATAGTTCCGCTTTACTTACCAACTTTGATGTTGTAGTTTGATTTCTTAGCTTAAAACAATATTGGAATTGGCAACAGAATAAATGATATCAAACCAACCAAAAACAGTATCTTACAAACAATGCGTTTGCAGCAAGCTATTTATGAACGAGTATTGTAAAACAAGAAACATATCTATGCTCAGTTACATGTGCGACATATGTAATTTGCATCAAAAACATGCTAATAGAGGTTCTTGTACAATAAACGTTTAATTTAAGCGCCTAATGTTCATCCAGAGTTTTAGACTCTATTTTCTTAAGTACCCTATTTATTAATGTCTATCCGATCAATATTGCCTTAGGTCGTATTTCTCCTTGAAAGGAACCGTTGAAAGCCTAGGAGCTTCACACATTAATGTACTACACGCAAATAATAAGGACTTTTCAGAGGCACGAGCCAATGCCATTGTAAACGTAATTTTTAAATAAAGGCATAATTACGCTGGAGATTCTCTTTATTGGTCAGAAACTCCTTACCTTCCTGTTATTCTTTAAAAAACAACGCCAAAACTGCTCTCGGTGGTTTAACAAGCAACTCTACCTTCCCATTCACCTGTACGGGCTAGGGAAAAATTACTTATACGGCAAGAACGCGATTCCAAATTCCTTTCTAGAAAGTGATTTTTCTTTTTGACTTAAAAACTTCTGTTTGATTTTGAATCAAGATTGCTTAATTTTGTGTTCTCAGATAAACGGAGGTGTAAGTAATTAACAATGGCATTTCTTACTTCTGACAAGGAAAATATGCCTAATAAAATGTAGAAATACAATGAGTTTCTGTAACATTCTGTACATCCTATTAACTTGTACATTTCTGTGTGTTTCAAATATAAACGCAAACAAAGCAAAAATGAAGCCAATACCTACGAAAACCAACGGTGGAAAAAGCTTATGAAATTCAATGACATCCGGTTCAACCACAGGCTTTTGTAGACTTTCATACACAGCCTGAAGTGTGTTTTCTTCAAGGTTCAAGGCCCATTCAGACCAGTGCATAATTTTATCTCTAAGTCCCGACTGATGAATCCTTTCAATAGTTTCAAACAGCCAGTCCCTATTCATAGTGTATACAATCCAGTGCAGAAAATGGGTTGTGAGGTGCTCCTTTACAAATCTGCATCCTTTCTTTTTCTTCTCTCCTAAATTTGTGTATTTAGTTAAACTTCCAGCAAAGAAATCCTTATTAGCGCTGCCAATGACTACCGCTAACTGCTTTTTCAACTCGCGGGCCATCAACTGTACATTTGGATATCCATACACAGGGACGAAGACTTCGTCTATCTTCTTATGCAATTTCTTCTGTGCAAACGCAACATCGTAATATGTTCTCGGGCCTTCGGCATTTGTGACTGTCTCAACAAACCAGGCGATTTTGTAGTCCTTTAAGGTGTCATTAATTTTCTCAAAGGCCGGTAGTGCGCTTCTGACAGTGACTGTACTCGTTATGGAATTTTCATACAAACCGGCAACCAGCATGGTCCAAAATGCGATTCCAAGATAAAATCCTTCAGTCCTTCCTGTCCACGATGGGAATTGTCGTAAAACAATGGCAGCTACATTGATAACCTCTCGTGCTACATCAGAAGCTTGCAGTATGGATGAGTGGTTCAGCCACACAGAGCTAATAACAAATATGACCAGAGAAAGTATAACCAATTTCCAGGCTGCTAGTGTATAAGCACAAGTCCAGAGTTCGATATCGAAAAATTTTTTCTGGTGTCCCTTCACGTGTTCGCAATAAAGAAGGCGATCGTCTGAAGACATTGAGAACCGAATACTAGTGCGAATTCCCAAATCCTCTATATCAAATGCGGTTGCGTATCCTTGAATTCCTTGCTCTCGTAGGCCAAATACACCAATTTTCATTTCACTTTTTTGTCGACTTGAGAGTATGCCAAATGACATGTTGTGCTCTTGTGCCAAGTAAATGATAGACATGAGGAATGCGTCACAGTAGAACATCTTTTTCGATCTTAGGAGTAGTCTCGAGCATGCGTACCTATCAAATATGTATTTCACTCTGTCGTGGTAGCTCAAACGTGGTCGGTGTACAGCAAATGCCCACTTCCTGTTCCCATTCCTGTAGAGCAATTTATTCTGCTTTAATGGATTTGTGAGGAGAACCGCAATATTTTCGATCGTCCATGGAATTATAAGGTAGTCAGAGTAAATGCAATAACCATTGCAAAAAATCGTGTACAAAATACGCACAACTCCAAATTCGCGATAGCCGTGCAGCAGTATTTTTGTCGCTGGGAAGTTGACCATTCCGTTATAGTATGGGTCAAGTGTGACAAAAAACTTTGGTATTTCCATTCCATTGTAGCCAAAAAGGATTAACACCGTGGATGTTCGAAACAAGTGTTCGATACAGTGTGGAAAAATTAGGTTTTCTTCGTTTTGATGGTAAGATCCGTATATGACTTGAGCGGGTTGTGTAAACTTGAAACTTGTATCGGGCTTTATTGCTTTTTTAATCCGGTAAGAAAAGAAAATTATTAGGCGTATACCTTGTAAAGGGAGTACTCTCTCGTCAATTTCGTACTTAAAAATGGAGTTTTGAGAGTATATAAATAACACGTAGTTATCTGGAAACTCTCGAAGGAAATTTGTGAGACGATTGAGAGCGACTGTGGAAACAGTTGGGATAGAGCTTATCAGAGGAGTTGCAAATGGTACAAGTGAACCAAATGCTAGAAAAAAACACAAATATTTCACTTGTTCCATGGAGGCAAATGAATAGTTGTCTAAGTAAAAATTCGGTTGTCTTACGGTTCCTAAACTCTCCAAACTTTGAGGTAATGTAAATTGTATTTCGCCCCGTAAAAATCAATTTCGTTTGTAATTAAAATATAAATCGAATTTCAAAGGATTTTACTCTGTGAAACCCTTCTAAGGACAGCCTCAGTGCAAGCAACTCATCTATTAAATTAGCTTTCAACGGTTTCTTACGAGAGTTTGCGTGTAAAATTGCCTGAACAAAAATACCTGTGAAATCCATAAAATCCGTCTTTGTAATCAGCTAGCATTTTTCACATGGTTAAAGTATAAATTATTTTTGCCGTAGTAGTTTGATGTAATTGAAGAACTGTACGGATACCTATCCTACATTCTGTTTTGGCGTAATAGTAGTTTTACTTATCGAATAGGTCAATATGAAGATATCGAGTTAGCCATTAAAATACAAGTTTTAATACAAACGCCTTTTCCAAGAATTTTTGCAGCTCAAACTATTTGTGTTCAACCTTTTTGTACAAACGACAGTTTTTTACCGCTAGGATTTGTTTGCAAAGGAGTTCCACTGTATATCCACCTGAGCGTGCAAAACAAGGAAACTATGATTTCCGTTTTGCAATACAAAACTTTGGTTATTGATTTCAACTATGCTCAAACCAAAAAAACTAGTTTTTTTTAGCTAACATTTAATCAATATCGTCAACATTAAGCAATCGAACCGGAGATTGGAGACCAGGGAAATTAGCAAACTTTTCGGCAATAATATCTACGATCTTATTTTCTCCTTTACTATTCTAGCTTAATTTTATTATCTTTAGAATATTCACGTTACATGTAAATGTATTTCTCAAAACTTGGTTTTTTATGACTTAGTCTATGTTAGTCCAATTCGAGAAACAAAAGCGTCGTTCACTCGTTGTACTATAATGACGTTAATAAAAATGTAACGGTCAAATTAACAATTTAATGATAAGTTCAGATGAATGGGGCTGGAGTAAAATTAAAAAATATCGGCATCAGAGCTTTCAAATCTTATCTGTCTATTCTGAAAAGTTTAAATCTTTTCCAAAATACAAGGAACATTTTCTCGTCCTTCAGAATCATAGAGGCATATTTTTTGAAGATGAAGAAATTCCATTCCCTACACAAACACTCTAAAATACATCCATGGAGTAAATAGTTGTGGAGTCTGATGGTGGCATAATTGCAAACAGAAGTTGTAAGAAAAAAACAAAATGTTATTGCTTGCAAGATCACATGGACAAAATCCAGAAATGCTCTCCAAATAAGAAATGTGTATTGGTACGTGAATGCAGCTCTTCTAAAGCTTAGGAGAGTTTTGGCATACACCCGGCGTAGATGATACTTTGATTCGACCATAATGATCATGACTGACGTCCTCTTTTGTATTAATAAGTTTGCATCAAACCGTGCGATGTATGTGATATAGAAAAATACAGTGAACATCTCAAGCGACATATGTTATACAAAGGAGTTGGGTAGGTACACAGGAAGAATGATGTGAGGCAAGTGTTGTCAAAGGCAAATGGTATGCCAAACATCACCGCTGGAATTAGCACCGTCAAAGTTACCATGGAATACTTTGAGAATCTCACACTGTCAATTTTGTTTCTGGAATTTTTTGAATTTGAATTTATTGTTCTTTTCATCGCAACCACATATCAACTTACAGTACAAACAAAAACAGAGGAATGA
>JAHZMX010000403.1:0-15233 GCA_027743895.1 Seira musarum
GTTTCTGCTTTCGTGCTTGTGGGAGTCGTGTTGTTGTGTTTTAAGATTCGGTCTGTGATTAATTTTGAATTGGAATGGATAGATGTCGTTTGTCCTTTTCACTTGAACGATTTATGTAACTGTACTCTTCGTTTAGAAAGTTAGGATCTTGGAGTGGGTTTTTTCTATACAAAAAATTTGTATGGATTGCTTCATAATAAAATTTTGTATGCTACAATGTAAGCATTTCTCTTGGTCAAATTTAAACTACTTTAATTTGGATCTTCCGCGTCGGTTGGTAGAACAATGTTTGACGTCAATTCCGACTAGGTTTTATCAAGCGCAATGACATCGGTATCTACTTAAGAGAATTTTTTGCATTACATTAAATCCGGGTCAGAAAATAAAGGCAATTAGCAAAAAATGTAAAATTGCTAATGCCGATAATATTTAACTTTGTTTGCTGCTTAAATTCATATAAATAATCTCACTTATAAATATTTGCGTAGATGGTCATGATCCCACACTTTTGACGGTTTCTTTACGAAGATTCTTCGCTATATTCTTTTGCCCTTACTGGCGTACCCTGTCTAGAGGTGTGCATTACAGTCTGTCAGTTTTGATCATTGATTTTAATTGCGTCCTTGAACTTTAAAATTTCTCCTTCGTTTTGAAATCAAAGGAATGATCCTAATTCACGCTGTTTGTGTGTGTTGGGTGTCATGGCGAATACTGCAATAATCTGCCGAGCTGTGGATCTTTTTGTTTTGCTATTTCTCTTAATCGATGAAAAATCGCCTTTCGTTTATTTTGGAACAATTCTGTCCAACTCCCGAGATGTATCCTTAAAGTAGAGAATGTGCTACGTGCAAAGACATGTCAAAGTCTGTTAGGCTTTAAACAAGGATGAAAGATGAAAAAATGTTTAAGGCATTACATCGTAAGGATCGTTTGCAAAGAAAAAAATGTTGTGATTGACAACGTCTGGTTATTCAGGAATGTTATAATCTTTTCCATCCACTATGGAAGTGTTAATCTGTTGTGCTGTTAAATTTTATTCATTTCGTTTGTCGTTTTGTTACGCATGAGTTACATGTGTCAATCATTTCCGGCTGTGCAATCAATAAATGTTTTTGGTTGGGGTGGCTTGAAGATCAATTTTGCCTGTTCGCAGAAGTGACACTGTCAAATGAACCAGCGACAATGTTTGCTTGACTTTAGTGAATCGTGTAAAGGTAAAATGGAAATATTTTCAAACAATAAAATCACGTCGGCGCGGATTAAGGGTGGCTATTGACATTGATGCAAACCTATTTAGGAATCGATTTCATTCACAAAGAATATAAAGTTTCAACTGTTGAAGTAGACACGTCAGGTTGGGAAACTAACTCAAGTGTTGAATTCTTAGTAGTTAAAGTGCAAAAAGATTTTTTCCCGACGATTGTGGTGTGTGTGGCCTACAGAACGACATGCAAAGCTAATGATGTAAAAAACCTAGAAAGGCTCATAAACTTTATAATTTCATTAAATAAGCCCTTTATTATGGTAGGTGATCTCAATATAAATTTTGCCAATTCAAAAAGCAATAAGAGTTTTTGCTCAGTGTTGACTAGACTAGGATGTACACAACTAGTGAACGAAGCTACACGGGGAGAAAATATTCTTGATGTTGTGATAACTACCGAAGAAACAGCAATGAATTTCCATAATATAAAATCTGCGGATGAGGGAATCTCTGATCATTGCCTTGTGCAGGGGTGTCTCACGTTCTGGAAAAGAAAACAACGGGAAATTATGGAAGAGGTGAGAGATTTTAAAAACACAGATTGGGTCTCGCTATTTAATTGGGTTACTGAGAAAACTAAAGCTACTGAAATTACGGATGTTAGTTCTGGCACAAGCAAAATTCTCCATGTTATTCTTCACAGCTTTGACCAGTTTGTTCCAATTAAAAGGGTTCCTTCCAAGAGAATGGCCAAACCATTTCCAGTTTCGGAAAGAACCAAAAGACTCTTTGTCATAAAAAAGTACTATTTTAGAAAGTGGCATAGCGGTGCGGATAGGTATGCCAGGCAAAAGGTTAAAGAATACGCCAAACGGGTTAGAGCTTCACTCCGTGAAGATTTCAAGACAGAGCTTCAACAAGACATGTTAAAGTTTGGGCCATGGGCTGCATTTAAAAAACTAGGTCTAACCGGAAAAAGAAGTGAGAGCAAACTACCGAAAAACATCACTCCGGATCTACTAAATGACTTTTATTGTAAAATGACATTTAAACCAAATGAAAATATTTGTGATTCCATGCAGGGATACAAGTCGGATTATAATGTCCCAACTTTTTGTGTTAGTAAAATAAGTGTGTCTGATGTGAGAAAGGCTTGGAAAAACATTAAAAAACGGAATAGCAAGTCCCTAGATGCAACAGGAATTTCTAAGTTTATGATCAATGCATTATTAAATATTCCTGAATTTACAGATTTGTTAGTAGATTGGATTAACTGCAGTTTCAGGGAAGGAATTATACCAGAAAATCTAAAAGTTGCCAGGGTAGTTCCAATTCCAAAGGTTGGCGAAGCCACAAACCTGGATCAGTTCAGGCCTATAAACTTAACTTGTGTTCTGCTTTTGCTGATGGAGGGCCTGTATTACATTCAATTAGAGACATTCTTATCAAATGCAAACATAATTAGTAACAACCAGTTTGGTTTTAGGAAAGGGCATTCAACGGAATTGGCAATGATTGCATTAATTGACTTTGTTAGAATGAAGGTAGATAAGGGAGCGGTGTGTGCAGTTATTTCGTTAGACATGAAGAAAGCTTTTGACTCGATAGATAGGGGAAAACTCCTGAGAAAGTTGAATCAACTCTATGGGATTAAATGTAAATGGTTGGAATCATTTTTGTGTGATAGAAAACAGTTCGTAGAGGTTGACAAAGCTAAATCAAAATTAATTAAAACGCTGCGTGGGACGCCTGCGGGCGGGCTGTTATCGCCAATTTTATCTTCGTTATTTTTAAATGACTTTCCAAAGCTATTTAATGACCTGTGCATCCTATTTGCCGACGACTCGACTGCGGTGATTGTGGGAACGCCTGAAAGGCCGGAGGAAACTGAGAAATAAAATTGAGAGAGTCATGTGTGAAGTAGTAAATTACTTGAATCAGAATTCCCTTCAGTTAAATGCTAGAAAAACACAATGTATATTGATAGGCACGCAAAAAGCACGGTCAATTTTTGGGGACTTATCTTTTAGGATTGAAGACACGGTAGTGCATGCTGGGAGCAAAATGAAATGCCTTGGGCTATTGATCGATGATAAACTTAATTTTGGGGCGCATATAAATAAAATAGCTAAGGCAGCCTTTCTAAAGATAAGGATCCTGTACAGGGTCAAACATTTGTTCTCTCAAGATCAATTACTAATATTTGGGCAAGCTACGGTGTTGAGCGTCATAAATTATATGGCGTGCATATGGGGGATAGCACAAAAGAAATATCTTGCGGCGGTAGACAACATCCTTAAACGACTAGGCAGATTAATACTTGGGCTCAATAGGATGGACAGTGTGACCCAAAAGTTGCATGATCAGTTGGAGTGGCTGTCAGCATCTGAGCTAGGCATTTTTAAAAGTTTGTGTACAGCCTTCAGGGTGATAAGTTGCGATGCAGTTCCCTTCTTCTCCAGTCTGTACGGACGTAGAGGTGACGTACACAGATACTTAACTAGGAGTAGTGAAAATTTAAGTATTGACTTTCGTCCACAATCGGACATTGGTAGAAAAGCTTTCTGCTTCCGAATAATTAATATATGGAACTCACTCCCTAAAGAGATATCTGAGGCGACCTCGTATTCAATATTTAAAAAGAGAGTGAAGGGGTGGATTTTGAAGGGATCATAAATTAAGACTAAAGAATTACCAAGTAATGTGCAAATTGTCCATTCCTCAGGTTTTATGCTTGTCAGGTTAATAATATTTCCAAAAGTGTTTGGGGTTCGAGCTTGTAATATAAGGAAGAATGTAAATGGCGGTGTATTTTGGCTGTGTATTTTTTTTTGTAAAGGCACTGGGCACTTTTTTCCCATAGTGGTTTTTTCCCCAGTGTCTATTAGATGTTTATAAAACATACTGTTTAAGCATTTGTACTTCTGGGTAGTGTAATGTCCTACTTGATTAGGTGACTTACCTAGAGGCTTGTATTGTATTTGTGAAAGTCGTTTGTTTATTGCGAATAAATTAAATTAAATTAAATTAAATAATAACATGCTTCCCAGCAATTTTTCAAGCTTCCTATTTAAGTACGAAAAACCCCGTAAAAACTGGAATTGCTTTTTTCCTTTTCCTTCCGCATAAAATTGACTTGTTCCGTTTCACGCTCTACTCCCACACAATATTAATGACACATGCTTCTCTATCACTTTCTTCCCATCTTGGAAAAAGCTTTTTTTATCTAGTCAACTTCACCTCCCAAAAGCAATACTAAATAACCATATTCTCAACCGTGTTTTTTTTCTTTTCTCTCCGCAGCTGGTTTTAACTGCCAACGACAAGAGTCATAGCTTTTTGATACCTGATCAAGACAAGGTGGATATGATAGACAAGATGATAGTCACCCTGATAACAGCATTAAGCGAAACATTTCCAGGAATACCGTTGTAGTAAGTGACTTTACTCCCACTACATACATCTGAGATTGAATCAAATCAAAACGAATATTATGGAGAAAATTGAGTTAACGCTCGATCTATTCTCATATCATCATCATAATTCTTATTTTTTATTCTCAGCAACATCGTGAGGCGGATTGATGTCGTCCCAGCAAACCGACTTCAACACCTCGACTTGACATTTGACGGAGCGAGTACGAGTAGTGGGAGCGGTAGTGGGGGAAGTATGACAGGTTTGACTTCAACAACTTCGACCCCATTGCCATACCCAAAATCGAAAAGTACATCATCCCTGGAGGAAAATGTGATTGCTCCTTCTGCTGGATCAGGTTCCGTCAATTTAGTCAATGTACAGCTAAACCTGAGTTCGGCTAGTAGTACCACTGGATCATCCTCAAATTTGATGCTTGGAGAGCTACTAAATCCCTACCATCATGTAGGATCTGGTGGGGCGGCTGGAGGTGATGATCTTTCTCATTTTCTTCAAATTATTTAAGCGAAAATCTTGGAAATTGTTGAGGCATGAGAAAGAAAAGTCCAAAGACGGAAGAGAAGCTCATCATTTTATTCCATCATCATATCATCTTCACACACACACACTTCCTTGTTATCTTTTTTGAGTGAAATTGTGTCTTGCCACGAACTCAAGTCTCGTAGCTCATATGAATAAACTAGGAGTCTTTTTCATGTTACGTCCTCCTAAAATATGCAAGCCTTGGAAGCTCACTGCAAAGCCCAAAGTCTCTGGCTCCATGCCACTTAATCCATTTTCAATATAAACCTGCTCACAAAAAGAAATTTACGTACACGCAACTCAACAAAGTATCCAGAGAACTAGAGTTTCATTTCAGTGCGTGCCGTAGGCATGAAAATGAATCGGTAGGAATACACATCCCTGAAAAGGATTGGATTATACAATTTCATATCTCTCGTTTGAATAGCAAATTTTTTTCCCTGGGAAAAAATCTGGGAAACTAGAAATAGAATCTCGTTTTACTTTCAGTCATCTCGAGAATGATGTGCGAAATCCTCCTGGAATCCATGAAATATGTGGAAACATGGCTTGTCAATCTCCAAACTGATGTGATGTGGGTACATTTGCATAAAACTTTTCGGCTGTCATTATCAGACAGCGCATCATTTGGTGGAAGCTCTGTCAGTAAATCTTACGTTTTTTATAGCATTGAATGAGGTCAAATGGCAAATTCAATAAATCAAGCGTAATGTTCTCTCATTAGCATGGGTAAATGCGAATCAAAATATTTTTGGAAGCGTATCATGAACCCAAGAAGGAAGGTGTGGTTCAGTCGCAGACAAGCCAAATGAAACCTTCGACATTACTATCGAATGAGTGAACATCTTCAGTTTCAGATGCAATGCAGTATTTTTGCTAAATATCACTTGGCAGTTGGCAAACACTTGTTTCATATTCCTTCCACCCCACACACATTCAAAGCTGCTAATTATAGAGTGCAGAGTCCACTAATATCGAAAGCAAGAGTGATCGCGATTTGGAATCCTTTAACTTTACATCCTTCAATTACTCGCTTAAATACCCATTTTCGCGTGTAACGGTTCTGGTTTCAATACGAATAATTTATAGTTACAGCACGTTTTTCATGCATTTTGCATCATTTCATCCCTCTCTGACTTTGCACTCCACCTCCTACTACGACTACGAGTCAGTCCGCAAAACGAAGAAAGTTTAAATGGTGGTACTTCATGCGATCTACAATGTCATGCTCATCTTTGCAGAAAAAGGGTAAGCAGGAGAATGCTTCATTTCAAAAACGAATATCTCTTTTATCTCATCTCATATACCTCTCTTGAGTTCAGGATTCTCTTTTGGATTCTCTCCAACTTTTTGACATGCTCACTAATTGCGTTATCATTATTGCTATACATGTAAAAATCAACTTGGCTTGTTCATGTTTAAAACTTATTTTTTGAACTTGTAACAAGTCAAGGAGTGAATTCCACTTGCACTTTTTCTTATTCAATGTTTTCCATTTATGTTTGCCTTTGCCCTTGCTTAAGTATAGTATACTTACCTTCTGCCTTATTTAAATGCAATTTATAACTATAATTATCGCTTTTTATATCTTTGCAGAATTTGAAAATTTGTAGTTGGCACTGTTCAGCATAAAGTGTTTTCAATTTTCAAATCGTTGTCTTCAGTCATAAAAGTGGCAGTACATGAATGGATGTTGGTGTCGGGTTTTTAATGAATGACAAATCTATTCAGAAAAAAAGACTTGGGAAGTGCTGTAAAATAAAAGACACCTACCGTGTTTGCTTCTTTCATCATCATTACACACATCCCGACATTGTTCATTGTTTTTTGAATGTTATCAAACCAAAATGAATGCAAAAAAAAATCTGTTGTTTTTAACTCTTCACCTACTTGTACGCTTGTTAGTAGTAAGTACTCTCGTACAGTATTACTTACTCTCGTACGCACTTGAAGTTGTTCGTGAGTCTCGTATTACATGCTTAGTACTAAATGGAGGACTAGGACTGCTTCTAGAAAAATGGAAGGATATCCGCTGAAGCCCTGTTTAGCATAAACTCATTCGCATTCTAAATTTGTGAACTAAGGAAATAAGGGCGTGAGCGAATGATGGCGATGGCGTCTATTATGACTCGGCTTCGGCATTTTTTTTATATTATACGCTAACAACGTGATTCTTTGCGAAAACAAATATTCTTGTGTTCCGTTGATGAGCAATTTGAGCAAAAAGCGTGTTTCGTTTCATTTCGCTAGTATTGATCTTGTATTATTATCACGAGGAATGCGGCAATAAAACTTCCCATATCTCTGACACTAATAATAATAATAATGATGAATCATAATATTTTATTTTATCACTCTTTTGAGGAACATATGGAAAAGGAGAGTCGTGATTCTTTTTTTTTGCTGGTCTTGTCTTATCGTTGTACACTTGGTTTTGCTAGGCTTAGTTTACGGCAACGCACGAAGAGCAAATAAATAATGTTATGTAGGTCCCTCACTATCTTATCATGAAAGGAGTGATCGAGCATTGGGCTTGATCGATAGACATCAAATGAGAAAAGCCATCTTTATTAATATCATATCCTAATTCAATTCATCATATCACATCTGCTAAAAAAACTGACACTAATAATAATAATAATGATGAATCATAATATTTTATTTTATCACTCTTTTGAGGAACATATGGAATAGGAGAGTCGTGATTCTTTTTTTTTCGCTGGTCTTGTCTTATCGTGGTACACTTGGTTTTGCTAGGTTTGGTTTACGGTAATGCACGAAGAGCAAATAAATAATGTTATGTGGGTCCCTCACTATCTTATCACGAAAGGAGTGATCGAGCATTGGGCTTGATCGACAGACATCAAATGAGAAAAGCCATCTTTATTAATATCATATCCTAATTCAATTCATCATATCACATCTGCTAAAAAATGGACATATTTCGCGAAATGAAAAAAAATATATTGTGTAAGCTTAAGCAAAATCAAGCCATGTAAATACCTATCATTTGAGATCGATGTAAAATTGCAACTGTATTGTATTGTAACCCGAACTCAGTACACAACGCAACCACAATCAGTTTAAGATAGAGCTCGAGCTCAATCCTGACAAACGTGAAATGAAAAGCTGTAGCCTTTGGTTCGTTGGATAAAAAACTTTATTATTATTACGATTTAATTAATACCTAATTGCTTTTCGAGGCGTTAAATAACACATGTCGTATCACTATTATAGCCATCTTTAACATTTGTAAATGTTATTGATTGTACGTGAGTGTAGGTACTCAAGCTAAACCCTTGTCATTCAGCCTTGCCTGGTTTGCTCTGCTGGTCTATTTTATATTGTGATCGAGCAATCTAATGAGCACTTTACTTTTATCGTGTGAAGGTTTTTTTAATTCGTAATCGCACAAACTTGCTCCTTTTTTTGCAAAAAATTGTAAACCCAATTTTTTAACCAAACGAATGTATCTATCTGTAAAGGAGTTGTTGAGTTAGTTCTTCATGAAAAATGCATGCCATGTCCTCTTTTACTTATTTGCCGAGAGTGACTCATGACTTGCATGATCTATGTCATTTTTAGAGCCTGACTTTGCATTTCATTCGTTTCAGGGTGGGAGTGGAATCGAAGTTTTCGTTTTGCTACATCCATCTGTCAAGACATTAAATCACGAGGTTGTAGTCCTGTGTGATGCTGTAATAATAATCGTGCAATGCTTAATAATGCTGAGTTCACAAATTTATTCCATGAAGGATTTGTTTAAAAAGTGAGATTTTTTTCTCATTGAAAAAATGCCAACGAAGAGTAATTTGAAGGATGATGATTTGAATTCTATCTCCTTTTCATCAATAAACTTTGATACTTATCTTGAGCGTTTTTACTAGTGCCCCCATAAAATATAAAATAAATAAAAGAATATTAATGGGAATGGCGTAGGGCACAAATAATAAAATGCACTTTCCCTATTCATTCAACTTTAGTTTGAATGACTCTTCTGACTTTGCTCGGCTTTGGCTTTCTTCCCGATTGAATATGACGACGACGATGATGATGATGGGAAAGAACGAAACGAAACCAGCCCATACATTGATGGCTATCTCATTGAAAGGCATTTCCTCTTTTAATATGAGCATTCACATTTCAGGTGATGTGATTTTTCCCATTTAAATTTATCATAAATTACGGTGTTCTTTATTAGGGCGATGGCGTTTATTTCCTTGCTTGAAAGCTATGAACTGTCATCATAAAACCATGTTCTTCTGAACTTACAATTAGGTTGTTTTCGATATGATTTCGAGAATGAGGAGAACCATACCAGGCATTTTTTAGGACTAGAAAGAAATTAAGAAAAAGGATATTTAATAGTGTCATGATAAATCTTGAGGAATGCATTAGCACATACGTACCTAATTTGCTTTTTTTGCCCTCTTGAAAATATAACTCTGCTTCGTTAAATGTCTCCTCCACAGTTCATTGCAGATTGGAGTTGTAATGTAATATCAAAACAAAAAAAACACCTCCACTCAACTAATTACGCCTGTTCACATGAAATGAATGACAGTTTAAGTTAACGTAGGCAAAAAAAAAGAAGTGATTAAGCCCAGTCATTACTATAAAAAGGGACTAAAAGTATGCTTGTTTTTTGCCGAGTAATGTAACATATTCTTGCTATATTTTTTTGCACAATGGATGAATATTTGTCGTGATTTTTATCATGACGATGATGATGACGATTACTTTCTTATAAACTTTAGGGTAATGGGGTAATCATACCCTCTCAGTAATTTTTGCCTGAATAAGCAGTTTACTTACTACCTATGATGATGATGATGGTTCATATGAACCTAGTCATTTCATTTGTGGGAGGAAGCGAGGGGAAGGATATTCTCTTGATGATAAAGACATAAAAAATAAAAGTTTAATATTTAAATAAGTTTTTCTAGCCATTTGAACAAGTGTTCAGTAAGGAATGTCAGAGGAATTATAGAATTAGCATTTTTTCCTTTGCTATCTCGGCAAAGTAGGGAAAGTGAGGATACCAAGAATAGGTTGAGTGATTGAATAAAAAGAATTGTATAATGAAAAAATAAGTAGCAAAAAGATTCTGTCATGATAAGGAAGCGGTCAAATATGAAGTTAGATTTGTAAAGAGCAAAAGAGCCATTTTGCAATCGTCACAATCACAAACAAAAGGAGCCTTTTTATCATCTAAAATAATCACGATTTTTATACTTTGCCTCAACTCTGTCTCAGTTTAAGGTTGAGTGGGTAAGGGATAAAAAGTGTCGAGCGAGCGTAAGTAGAATCGCTGTTTCTTTTCTTATCACGAGCAAAAATTATGTGAGGAATTTTAAAAAGTGAAAAAAAAGTTTTTAGAAAAACATCGTTTTAAAATATTTTCTGCGGGTGTGGCATTGTGTGTAGATGCGTGAGACGAAGACAAACAAAAACGTTTTAGTTTTGTGGTAAAGAGAATGGATCTGGAGGAGTTTACGGTGGTTGCGTGTCCCAGTATTGGGGAGTGGATTGAGGCTAATGCGGAGGAGAGGGCTAATGGAGGAGGAAACGTGGCTGTGTCTGATGATGAGCAGCTAGGAGGGATTGAGAAATCCTTCTCCTGCGGCTTCACATCCCGGAGATGGTTATTTCCAAATAAAATTTGTGTAAGTGGAATCCTTTTAAAATGAAGATTTATATGAGGACACCTACAGATGTGTAGGAATTCGGATTCTGTAGCGAGAAACAAGTAAATCCTAATCCTTTTTGCACTCGGTTCACTTGAACGTGTGCGTAAGTTAACATTGTGTCGAGCCTTTTCCCTTACTGCACTCATGAGAAAGGATGCGATTTGGAACAGCACGTGGCATTTTGTGATAATATTGCTCGATCGATTCTTCAGATCGGATGGGCTTCATCTTTCAGATGTAGTTGTAGTCCCCAAAAATCGTCTTTTTCGATCCGATTAGGCAGGCCAAGCTCCAACTACCGGGTCGTGAGTAGANGCATTTTGTGATAGTATTGCTCGATCGATTCTTCAGATCGGATGGGCTTCCTCTTTCAGATGTAGTTGTAGTCCCCAAAAATCGTCTTTTTCGATCCGATTAGGCAGGCCAAGCTCCAACTACCGGGTCGCGAGTAGAGAAAATATCTACCAAGTCGATCTAATCTGTTGTCGTGCGTTTACTTTATATCTTTACTTAAAATCCATCCCTGGAAGCTGTGCACAGCAAGAGAAGCTGAATTGAATTTACATGATGAAAATCCTAAAATGGGGATATTGGATTGAAATTAAAATATAATTAAATTATATTATGGCAAAGCCAGACCCGAAGCCAAGTCTGCCAGGCTCTAGTCAAGGATCAAAGATATGATTAGGCAAGGGCAAATGTGAAAATAACATTTCTCCAAATGAGATTTCCAGGAAGTTGGTAAGGCAAAGCAAGAGATCAGAGAATGATGTTATGCAATGAGAATGCTGCTGCTGATGGCTGATAGGAAGATTGGCTTGCCAGATTCTTAGATGTAGGTAGAAATTGGAGGTGAAATCCTCTGGTATCATCGGTTCCATCTAGATCTGGAAGAGAAGATTCCTCAGTAGCTGCTTGGCTGCTTCCATTGTTTTGTCGACACATCATTTGCTCAAATCGTGCCCTACTTATTGGGCTTCGGTTTCTCAAAGGGATTCCAACTTTTAATGAGGTAGAGTGGAGATAGAGTTTCTGATGAGCAGTGAAGTCATTGTTTAGCCAATGTTTTTGATAGAAAGGATCAAATATCACGAGAAACACGTCCGAAATCGCTCACAAAAGGATGAAAGGATAGCTCAGCAAATCATCTTTTCTAATGAGGTCTAGTACGTTACGTACAGATAACATTTTCAAAGAACGAAACATTTAATTGTTTGTTTGTGTCGGCAATGCGCGTCCATTTCGTTTCAGTCATCGAATAGAAAAGCACTCACGTGTCAATTACAACGGTAGAATAAAAGAAATGGACAATCTGGATTCTGAACAAACATGAAAACGTTTTCATGAAGACATTCTATCTTTTGAAAGGACTCAAAAATAGATTGGATTGGGATTGTGGTTTTTGTGTTTTGATGGTCCTGCTATTACGATTTGACTGAACGAATTAATGGGGACCGGTTAAAAGCGGAGAGATAAAAACAAATGCTTGCAATATAGGCATCTTTTCTGTAGAATAATCGAAACATGTAGGTGAGGTAATGCAAAATGCATGTTCATGTTCCATGGGGGAAAAGTTATTAGTCCTATTGAAATTAGACTGAATCGTGTCATGTGCACAGGTTCATATGAAACCCATTTACACAGTAATCACCACGCTGTCATCCCGACCAGGAATGTTCATCAATCTGTTTGCCCTGCTGGCACATCATATTTAATTCACTACTCTCGGCTTGATGTTGATGGCTGACTTTGATACATACCCATTATGTCATGGCCACTCTTCTGTGGTTCGATTGATCCCTTTTTTTGCCCATACTGATTCCAAGTCACCCCTGTAGTGATCCATCACTCAAATCCCAAATCCTTATCCCTCCCAAATTGTGCCATTTATGATGATGATAGTTTTTTTTTGCAAATGTAAATGGCTCACAGCTCTAGTTTAGACACGATATCAAATTACAACTCTATAATAATGTGATATGGCAGGCAGGGAACGAGTGCATCACACATCTCAGTTCCGCCTCCCAAACATGGCTAAGGTAAATAGCCGAATAAATCATGATCACGAAGACAGTTTACATTGTATCTTTTGCTTTTAGTGGGAGTATTATTACTTCTGCTGTTACTACTACTACAAAATGTACATACCTACTTGGCAAGGCATGGCGTTTTCTTGCGAAGTCAAGAGGAACGTCAGAAATTGAGAGCATCACTGACAAACTGACATGCTTCTTTGAAACATTCATTTACTCTCTGATACTGATAGGGGTAGCAGGATAGCAGTAGTAAAGTAAGTAGTATCGCTGACTTCAGACTTGACTTGAAGGAATGAATGGTGTTGTTCACCTATCTTCGGGATAAGGAACATTTATCTTTTTCATTGAGAAAAAAACTACAATGCCTGAGCCAGGCCATTGGTAGGGAAGTAAAATTCCATTTGCGATTGCATTTCTAAAAAAATTGCCATTTTTTTCTGAAAGTCATGGATCCATTCTTACCTGCGCCATTTTAAAGAAGAATCCCGTTATTTCTCAAAGTTCTTATCAAAGTCTTGCAGGCATCATCCAATCCACTTCTACTTGAGCTATGTAAGTAGTAAAGTTGTAAAATGTAAGTCCATATAAGTATGCCTACTGTAGTAATTGAACTTGGTAAAACCACATCATTACACTCTGTTCCTCGCCTGAAGGAAATAAATAATCTTGTGTGCTTACACGCAAAAGCAATTGAGACGAGGAAGAAAGAGCTCAATATATTTTGCATCATGCAATGCAATACAATGCACTACACTTACTTTTTTTCTGGGCTTTTTACCTAATTCGGTAAAGATACCGATTACTACACTATCATCTCATGAATCGTTTTTTATGCTACACGAATTTGTTTTGGGTTTGGTAATTTTCTCAAAAGAAAACCTGAAAGATTATGTCAGATGAATGATCTCGTGAGTCGCACGATCAGGGGAAATGAATGTACTTTACTTAAGTACTAGACGGGCTGGTGCCAGTGCCAGAGCAGACCAGGTAAAAAAAACTTAACCGTGCATATACATTATTTATGCACCTGTGGTTGGTTCGTTACTTTGCGTTGGCGTTCTCTGTTCTAGTGGCCTGCATTGCATTATGATAATAACGATACTAAAATCTGGGGAAAGCAAACCCTTTACTTTAAAAGATGATGCTTATCAAAAAGGAGGTGTTTACGGTGTTAGGTAGGTACTAAAGTTTACATTTCAAAATAAAATAGGCTCATCCTATTCCGATGAGATGATGCTTACAGATACCTTATTTAAGTAGGCACGACCAAAACCAACTGATGGTGAGTCTCCTTTTTTCTGAGATCTTTGAATGTGTGATGCGATTTGCGAACAATGTTGTAGTTTGTAGTCTTCATGAACATGTGAATGTAAAGTACTCATGTTTGAAATGTTTGAGTTAAGAAGATGATGATAAATATTGATGATGTTGATGGGGGCATGTACCTAAGTACGTGTGCTACATTGAAGAAAGAACGTTAAGGTAAAGCCTTAGATGTATTGTAATGTAATCTTAATGAAATGAGTGATTCATTGATCATACTTATGTACTTTGAGCAAACAGCCTCTCTCTCACCACCGTTCTCGTTTTCTTCCACTTCAAATCTTTGGTGATGATAATGCTGAGATTTTTTTCTCTTTTGTTTTCTTTTCTCGTACGAGAAAATCGGGTACAGACAAACTCATTTCCCGTCCGTAGTCCCACTGTTAGCCGTGCATAAATAAGTAATGTGGTGGGTTTGATTGGTTTGGATTACTTATTGTGAGAGTAAAAAAAAGTTGCAGTCATGCAAGATTGAGGATTAAAGTTGCATTTTGTCTAGTGTGGCGAGACAGTGTTGGACTTGAGCGGAGGTGGACACTAGAGACTGTTTCGTTGTAATGTTAAATATATTTGAAGTTCAGTTTGAAACAAAATTTGCACGTTTTCAGTTTTTGTAATTTCCTATTCTGGCAAAATAAAAACGTTAAAAACCTGGATCAGTTCGGAACTTTTTAATTGTAAGTCGTAACATTGTTGCCTGAACGTACGAAAAACTGTTGTTTTAAAAACGATTCCTTGCACCTACTATCATGTCAAACAAATGTGTGCCTAATTTTGGGATGTAGTAAACGTGCACGTGTGTACCATAATCTTGTGATCTTGGTTTTGTCTTGGATTTTGGATCGTCGATTTTGTTTCTAATTTGGTCTTGCTTCAGAATAAAAGTAGGTACGTTCGTAAATGATTTTTGCGATCACACAAGTTGATTTGAAATATGATCTGTGCGAAAAATTAGTGTGAATTAAAGCTACCATTTAATTACCAGATGATAGGCTATGATTACTCTTTTTCTGGCTAATTAGC
>JAHZMX010000404.1:0-26353 GCA_027743895.1 Seira musarum
ATTGGTCCAAACCAAAAGTGGCTGGGACAAAATGTGCAAAAAGTGTGCATTACCCCAACAAATTATGTATGTTTTGAATGGTGTAGTTTGTTCGATATTGGTGCATTTTTTGTGCAATTGTGTTCATGTTTTTTGTGCACATTTTGTGCATTTGATTTTTGATGATTTTCTTCCGTTTTACTACTTTACGCATAAAATAAATGCAAGAAAAATGCAGTTCATATTATTTTTAATAAGTCTTTATTAAACAACAAAAATTACAAGACACAATAAATTAAAACATAATGTAATTAAAAATAGGTACAAAATGAGCTACATTTTGATGATTTACTGAATCTCAAGGTGCATAACTAAAAAACGGGGATGGGGTTTACCACAACTACTCGAATAACATTTAACTTAAAGCCAAAAGATGATGCCGATTGAGGACTTACGCAGTCTTTATTTCGAGTTCCCTAGTTATGTTTAAAATACAGATGACGAATAAAATTCCTTCGGTAAAGTCCAGACACTTCGTAGTTTCTGGATGAATCGTTCTCCTGCGACACCAGCTTTCCCAACTAATTATAACAAGTAACAGCTTCTTTCTTTGCCCGGAAAATCCGCAACTCATCACATTTAAACTACACTGGTCACTTTCTATCATGTGTATGCTTATTAATATTGCAACATCATTTAAAAAAATGTTTGTCGGTCGAGCGAACCTCATTAAGATAAAGTGATAATAATTATTCTCACAACAACATCCTGGATACTGCAATGTTTACTTATGGATAAGCAAAGTGTTGATTTCATTAACTGGCGGGTTTAAAAAACAACGTTCCAATTTAATCCGCTAGATGCTTTCGATTTTCACATTTTTCCCGAACAAAATTTGTGCATTTTTGAACCGTAAATAATGCTTTGGGTATAAACATTATTATATGCATCAATTTTGCACACTATTTGTGCGGGTAAAGATGCTTTTAAAGACAACATCATATTACGAACACTTTTTGCGAACTATTTGTGCGGGTAAAAGTGTTTTTGAAAAACACATTATCTTATGAACACTTTTTGCACACTTTTGCTTTGGTGTATGGGGAAAAACGAGTGCACATCAAATGACCGGGACATTATGCTACTTTTGTTACAATAAATGTACAACACGAACTGTTACCCAAAGAAAATCGGCATCCCAGGGTTTTCGTGTACATTTTGTGTAGTTCAAGTTTTATTGGGAAGCTGTGGCTGCATTTTAAATCACAACTGAAACTGAAGAAGAAAAGTTTCTTTGGAGATTAGCTCATCCAAAATGTTTTGTTCGTCTAATCAATCATATCGAGAGCCGAGATCGTAATCAATTACACCTAAACATTTTTTTTCTGCGAATTTAACTTTGCATTCCTGTGCTTCTTTTCGTCCCACATTCCAGCGTGGTCTATTAAAGATGGAATTTCTTTCCTGTGGATTCGAAAATATGCTTTATTCTCAAGTTGCATTCTCATCACTTAAAAAATTCCTGGACAAAGACAAAAAGTAACGATCAAAGGTTCAAAATTCCTATACTTTAGCAAAAGCCGCGTGATATCCCTTTACAGTGAAGGTGTGAAGTTCCAACTATTTTCAAGTTAAAACTTAAGTTGCACTTCAAACTAAAAATCTTGAATTCCATCATACACAAAAAAAAATAGAAGTAAGTAGAGAATAAGTACATTTGAGAAGTTTTTTAAAGAAGGACATAAAAATAAAAAATGAGAGCATTAAACGTCTGTGAATTTTGGATAAATTGTTGTACATTTTTTTGTCCTTTTAAGTCGGTGCAGCTGCATAGCTTTAAAAACTATCGCATTCTTTGTCTATGCACGAGGATGCACTCTTATTGCATTTGGGTTGTTGAGTTGAGGACTTGGCAGATTGCACATGCATTGGTATGCATAATGCAGATAAGATCCTCCTTTCTTTCCTGGAAACAAGGACGGGTGCAATACGAGACTTAAATAAGTGGTTTTCGAATTCCATACTGGAATACATTGTCCAATGAAAAAATTAGCAGACTGGTTGGAGTGAATAAATGAAGTAGTTTTCATCAGGAATTTTGTTCATCTTGTTGACATCATGTCATGTTCTCAAAATTAAGTGAGAAAAAAAATCGTATTGCATTGCATTTCATAAGAAGTGAACCAGGTCATCGATTTTCCCTCCCGGCAAGAATGACTATGACTACATCGCCTGACTCATCATTGGAAGACGCTGTGCAAATACTCATTTCGCTTAAGTGGATTGACAATTGATAACGACAACGACTACAAACTGTACTCGGATAGATAAAGAAACGTTATTCCACCTTGATTGACTGCGAATCAGCTCTTTTTATTCCCCTATTCCCGATCATTCTGTGTCGAAAGGTTTTGTCATAAAAACGAATATTTTATTACCCGCTTTCCTTTGCAATAAAATATCAGACTTGTCATCATATCATGAACAGCCACGCCAGATTGGCAAAAGACAAGTTCCATCATATCATCATCAAAAAAGATTCTTTGGAGGTGCGCACTATGCATAAAAAAGGAAGGAAGAAGACAAAGCAAAAATGTCACGTTCGGTAGTCTTCAAGATTGTAACGAAGATTTCTGCATGAAATTAATGGGATGGTCAGACTGGAACATAAATAAATTACAGATTGGAGCTTGGAACTAAATAATAAAGTTTTGTATCCGAACGACATGTTTGTTCCATTGCTTACTTCACTCCCATCTCTAATTCACTTCCTTCCGATATTACTCCTCTTCTTCTTTGCATGACCCACATTTCCATTTTATGACTCTTTTTTGGGGTATTACGAGTTTTTGCAATTGACGCACGCATTTAGATGAGAGGATGCCGAATGAATGTATTACGTAATTGTAAACACAATCGACAATCAGGGAAAAAGTGGGAGCAAGGACACTCGTGATTTGAGTGCCCGGAGTTTTGTTGCATCGACAACTGAAGTGAAACTGCATGAAGACCATAAGGTTTGATTTTGGATGAGCCGTTCCATTTGCTTTCCGGTTCTTTCGGAAGCGGTTGTTGTAAACCCCGAAAAAAACGAAGGTCGCCTAAGCGTAACTCACCCTCTTTATATGAAGTGATGATGATGTAATATGTAAACCTTTTTTAGAAATTTCTACGGCTTTACAACAATTCGGTTCTCCAGTAATTTGAGGAAACAAAAATCTGAGCTTTTTTAACATCAAAAGAATAAAAGCTTTTTCAATGAATGACAAACCCATAATGGAGACGCTATGAATTTAGATTGCCCCTAATTCCTAATTTTGATGGAAATCCTGAAGAGTTACGACTTTCCAACTCACTTAATAAAAATTACAAGATGTAGGCAGATTGTACGGAAAGTTGTAACGACCGTGCCCTTCAAATTAATTTTTTCGCCTAATTCATGCAAATCGTTATGCTTAAAGGTCATGCAAGTACTAAATGCAATGCAACATGCACAGATATTCATTTCTCCATCAAATTAAATTAATGCATTTTTTTACTGTTCATCGGCTTCAATTTTAATTCTGATTGAGGGTTCGATGCAATTCTGTTAATAAGATTGCATCTGGAACGTGTTTTTAAATTTCGGTTTTGAATTTGGACAAGAATCTTTGGTAAAGCTTCCGTTTGTCGAAAGTGATTATAGCACAAAAATGAATTAGTATAAACACTACAAAGCATGTGCAAGCAATATTTGCAAGTACGTATGTCTGATAAACAATCCTGAAATGATGATGATGAGTTAGAGAGTTCATGTGAACCTAATACAAAAATTCTGGACATGGATCTGGACTGGGGAGAGTAGAGTTATGATAATGAAACCTAACGAAAACACATGTCCATCTTAATGGGGCACAATGACGATCATTTAGTATTTCTTCACCCAGTCCAGAGCCAAACTCATTCTAATCTGAAGGGGAATATTGCGATTGTCGATTGTCATTGTCGGTTTATGAGACACAAGCAAGAAGAAAAAACTCATTTCATAAGCACAACGCAACGGAATAGCATCAGAGCACGCGAAACAGATATTTTCAAGAGAAAAATCCTAACAATCAATTCGAGTATTCTTTCTATTTCCACCTTTGTAAAAAATATGTAGGAAGTAAGCAGAGTTCCAGAAAAAGAGATTATGTCAATCCCTTGTGCATTTGGTTGCTTTGAAAAGATCAATGTATTTCGAAGTATAAGCAAAATTTATTTCCCCAGGAAATGAACATGAGAAAGAGTTGAGGTGTAGGAGGACAGGACAGTGGTTCGGAACAAAAAAAATGTGGGAATGTTTACTTCAGTCTCTGGGGCTATGACTCCGCCGGCTCCGATTCATTGATAAAATTTTTTGTTATTGTATCGATGGAGAAATGTTGAAAATTACTTGAAAATTAAATTGTGTGCTATAATAATACCATGTGCATATTTTAAAACCAGGCAAGAGAATTTATATTCTTTTAAAAGAATTAAAATGGTAAAATTGTTATAGTTTTCACGCCGACACTAAACCAGACAAATTGCAAATTACATCATAAGTTGCGTAATATTATGGCTCATTGGTTCATTATCCTTTTTTTTCACGACTATTGAGTCAAAATAAACACTTTTTATTTCGTACAGCACCAGTCAAGCAAGAGCCAGAGCCACGCCAGACTGCGACTGGAGTTGGAGGAATGGGTTTGGCCTGGTCCTGGTCGCTGAGGAGCTATTCATTTTTTTCAATAATTTTCCCCATACATCAAGTAAAACGCATAAAACGATAAAAGATAATAAAATTCTGAGCAACAAACTAATTTTCAGGATAGTTTTCTTAAAATCAATTTTCCTAAAAACTGTTTTAGAACAAAATATTGATTTTCATTTGTCTGTCTGTCTGTCCGTGATAATTTTTGTGCACATTTATTATCAATCAATGTTTTCTATGGGGTCAAAGGTCGAGATTTTGTTACGAGAATTCCATAGCATTTAGAAGACATTGAAATATTTTGTGAACCAGTGACATTTGGAAAACTTTTCCAGCAGAATTTTGTTGGACTGTTCTTTTTGTAATCCGCTCGCTTTTATTCAGCTGCGTATGGTTATCTAAACTACTCCTGCATAACTTTACAGAATTATTGATTACCAGAAAAAAGAAATGTGAATTGAATGAATAAACGTGGATAACGATGAAGAATATTATAGTTTTTCCATAATCCAGCATAAATAACGACAGACAATTTTTTTCAGAAAATTGTTTCCGCGTCCCCAGACAAATAAATAAATTGTTTGGACCGTACGCGTACTAAACATGCGTGAGTCATTCCATCACAATCATAATCATTATGCTTTTTTTTGAAAAAAAATTTCTCTCGGAGAAATCATAAGAAAAGGCGCATCATCAAAAAAGTATTAGGATATAATGACATTGATATTTCCTTGTCACGTTTTATTTACCTGTCTTTATCCTTTTCACCGGGAATTCTATTGTGCTTGTTCTGATGGTGAGAACGACGCCACCAGGCCAGGTGCCCACCTAAGTGGCACCTATGGTCCAAAAAAAATGTTTGGAAGGAAATCGCACTATTTGCAATCACAACTACAACGGATTTATTGCAACAAAGAACAATTCTGCTGTTTGTTTGTTAAGAAATTTAACAATGATTCAACAATTGTGCTTATTGTTGGTGCACATACACGTCACTGGAAATTTCTTTTAAATAAATGCAAATGACAATGACAATCTCTTGTCGTTCTTTTTGTCATATGATGAAGAATGTAATAATGAAATTATGTGGAAGGAGAATGTGATGAAGCACGAGCACGAGTTTTTTATGTTGTGAGTGAGAGCGGTACAAGAGATCTTCCTCCCAGAACGACACAAACGAAACTGACGAGACGACAGACGATACGATGAGAATGGGAAACGAGAAAAGAAATGTGATGTGAGCCCAAGACATTTCTTCCCCTCTTATTCCACTGACTCGACTTTGACTAAACTAACTCTGAAGATGAGGTTTTCAGTCTGTTGTGATCATGATCATGACTACGACATGACTAAATCTGTTGTACGTCTCGCGCATGTGTCATTTTGTAGCTCTCAGAAGTACCACTTTTTCCTTGAGGTTAGCTTAAGTCTGATCTAGAAATTGCTACTGAGTTTTCTATTCAATTTAGCTTTAATCAATTATGAGTAGACGGGCAATTAAAATTTGTCGCATATTCCCCGGGAAATCCTGAATGAAAGCCTGGGCCTGGAACGGAAGTAGAAGACACCCTTTTTAATTACAGGATCGCAAGTCGCGTACTGAACATGCGTGAGTTATTCTATCATAATCATTATGCCCCTATTTGAAAAAAAAAATTCTGTATGAACATGAAAACGAAATTTGAAGTTATCATAAGAAAAGGCGCATCATCAAACAAGTATTAGGATATAATGACATTGATATTTCATTGTCACCTTTTATTTACCTCTTTTTGTCCTTTCACCGGGAATTGTGTTGTGGGCGTTTTGTGGTGATGGTGCGGTGAGATCGACGTCACCAAGTCAGGTGCTAACTTAAGTGCCACCTTTTGTCAATGTTTGGAAAGAAATCGCACTGTTTGCAAGTGCAACGGAACTGTTCTGCTTACGTTGCTTGTTTAAGAAATTATTTTAGAATTTTACTTATTCTTGTTGTTGCACAAACACGTCACTGGAAATTTCATTTCTTTTAAATAAATTTAATCACTTCAATGCTCACAAGCATTTCCAAAATCTAATAAATTTGGAGAAGCCTTCTTGTGTCGATACTGACATCATCCCGGACCACTACTGGAAGTTATCGTCGTAATGTACCGTGCCAGGCTACAATCTGTCAAAGAAAAAAATAAATAAAATTGAATTGTGCGAATTTATGTTTAAGCGTGCTCCTGTCGGGATTTAAATGGGTTTCCACTAAGAATTTAGAACTCCATTCCATTTCAATGCAGTTTTGAAGCATTTCGAAGCAGTTGTGTTAATATGTCGGGGTTATGGAGGCCATAATTCTAATTTAAGCTCAAGCCACACGTGAAACATCTTCACATGACTTGTACTAAACTTCCACCCGTGGGGAAATGAATCTTCAATGAAATCTAAATCAATCTAATATATAAAAAATTGAATTTCCGGTCAATTTTGTTAAAAAATTTACCGTTTTTATTTCGACTTTTAAATTGTTGGCCTAGTTTAGCCGTCAATTTATGCAAAAACCAATGAAATTTCTGTTCGAATGCTCGGCTTGCCGAGCGCCGAGAAAAATTTTTCAAAATTCACATTTGCTCGTGCTCGGCTCGGCTCGGCAAATTTGCTGCTCGTCCCATTCCTATCTTATACAATGCTTCTTCTCATAGAACCTCGAAGCTTAACCTTTGAAAATACGGTTATTTTGGAAAAGGTGCCGAATAGGTAATTAATCATTACGAAATATAAATTTTATGCGTTTTACACAGCAAAATTTAATTTAGTAATATTTCTTAACCGATATTGAGTATAAAAAAAATTCTAGAAGAATTTGAGCTTACTATAAAATCAACAGAGGTATTAATTTTAATTTTCTGTAAGCTACTAGCAATAGAATAGGTAAGGTGTAATTCTAAATTAAATTTTTGATTTAACTCGTTTTTAATTTCATACTCAAATATTCGCATGGTCATATTAGTGTTCATTTATTTTCATAAAACTACTTAATTCAATTAGATGTTTCTTCCTAATTTACCGGATACTAACGATTAAAGTGACTGCAAATTCGGCTACCCAACAAGAAAATTTCGAAAATAGGGGTTTTACTAAGTAATACAAAGTAAGAAAGAAAATACGATTTTACGTTGGATCCCAACAAGAAAGACTCCCTCGTATACAATCCTGTCCCACGTTATTTTGCGGTGACGTCACTTTTTTAACATGGAACCGAATAGGAAAGATTCTGACAAACACTGGGTTGTACTACGATAGTACAACCCAAGTAACACAGTTTAGCGACCTAGGAGCTATACAGAAGCGGCACATGCGATTTTAAAGCGACGTGTTTCAGAAGCGACGGTTAGTGTAAAGAACGACGAAGAATAGCATATCGAGTGAATGATACTACGCGTCGCATTTATCTCGAATGCTATGTTTGCGCAACATTTCGAATCAGTATTGACTTTTCCCATCGCGTTTATCTAGCATGCTATTCGTACGCAAGAGCAAGAATCGGTTTCGACTTTTCTATCAGATACACCTGTACCTTTCGAAAGCTATTCTCGTGCGAGGCGTAGTATTTTCATCAAGTTACTTCCGCGCAGCAAGTTTAAATTAAGGATAATAAAAAAATACTTCACATCTGACAGTTCTTTTGATTTACTAACTCGCCTCCTGCTAACAAAATTAAGAGAAAAAACTGCAAACATGTCTTTCTCCGTTGTTTCCTTTCCCCATGAAAATACCGTAGAGATAATTTCCTCAAATTGGCTAATTAGTAACACATCTTGTTATTACTATTACCCCTCAGTTCCATCAAATAAACTCCACAAACTGTTAAATAAAAATACCGACCCAAGGCAAGATAATTCAGTGAAATGGATTAAACTACGGTGCAATGTTTTATCATCAACAGGTAAGAATTAAACAAACATTTAATATTTTGTTTAATTTCTGTAACATTTTATTTAATTTCATTCAGTGTTTTTATTTACGTTGTTTACTCTTCGGGATTTTTAGACAGTCTTGAGATCGCTAAAAGACGAGTGAAACGTGCTGAAACTGAATCAGTAGTGGAATCCTTAGCCGTGGAAACCTCCAAACTGCGAAAGAAAGAATGACTATTGTCCGCCAAGCGAAAGTTAAGCTTTCCTTCTCCAGTCAAGAAGCCTTCGTTTGCTCTCGTTACAGTCAGTCCTGTGCAAGCAAAATCCGTAGTCAACATTGACGCAGATTCCGAATCTAGCGCAATCGAAACCTCCGATGATGAACAGTACAGTTTTCAGTCAAGTAATCTGTTTAACCAAGGCCAAATAACAACAGCAGTAGTTGGTCCTAGTACCAGTAAAGGTAATTCTTATTTTTCATCGCTACAAAATCGAGCAACAGTGCAAACAACACGGATCTTTCAATCAGTGATCACGAAATTGACTCTTATATTCGCCGTTGGTTGAAAAACTGCGCTGATCGATACGGATCTAAACAAAGACGAGAAAAATGTTTAATGGGCAGCCGCCAACGCAATCCATCAGCTTTCAAAACGACACTCCCGGAACATCGACAAGGACTCAAGTCGAACAAAACGGCGACGTCGATTGAATGACTACAAACAAGCTCTAACAAAGGAACCCCCCGAACTGTACCCCCTCAACCGCATATAAAGTATACATAATCTAGACCAGTTTTTAGCACCGATTACGAATCTGCCTTTGGTTTTTTGTTTAAATGTCGGAGGACTTTTTAATTTTTATTTTTATTCGATCTTATGCGACACTTTGGACAAATGTTCACATCACACAAATTCACAGGCATGTTGATAATATATTTAATCACAGCTATTGAAGGTAAGTCGGCCTTCGTCAGCACATTTCAACACAAATTCCAGAAGCTGCGAGATTTATGTGACGAAGCGTTTCTAACCAAAACCCAATGCTAATGCAATGCATTGAAAACGGAGCCAAAGTTGAAATTAAAAATTACTCGAACATTTTAACAAAAAGCAAATTACGGATTTGTAATCAGGGTAAAAAACTGGTTTAGATTATATATGTCTCATATGCGATTTAGGGGGTACAGTTCGGGGGGTTCCCTTGTAATTTCTATAAATAGTAATAATACAGAAAGTGTAACTAGTGAAGTGAGTGCTAGTAATATCAGTTATCATTTAGCTACAGATAATATTTCATCATTTAATTGTAATTCAACAACTAAATGTTTGACAGACGAACACAGTGATAGCGAATTAGAATATGGTCATCTCAATGAACGTACCCGAGAATTTCTTAGACATTGGGCATTAAAGCATAACATTGCCCACACAGCGTTGAAAGATCTTTAGGTCATTTGACAAAAAAGCTTCCCAATGATGATATTCCTAAAGATCCCAGAACATTACTGAAAACTTCAAGAAACGTACGAATAGAAAGTGTCAGTGGCGGAGAATGCGTATATTTCAACTGGATTCACGTTTTAAAAACTAGGATATTGGTTGGTGTTCATGACGTTGATCAACCTATTGTTCATGAAATTAAGTCTCGAGCTAACAGCGTGGATCTTCTTACAATAAGTTTAGGTATTGACGGAATTCCCGTCACAGGGTCAACTAATAAGCAATTCTGGCCAGTCGTGGGAATTTTAGATCAGTCAAAATCTCAGAAACCGTTTGTTTTGGCTATTTATTTTTCAAACCACAAGCCAAAAGACTTAGATTTCTTATTGCCCGTAGTTAATGATTTGAAAGACCTCGAAGCCAATGGTTTTAAAGTAGGTAGTAAACTGTATGCTATTCGAATTTCTAAGGTGTTAGCCGATGCGCCAGCACGATCGTTTCTTAAGAGAATTAAAAATCACAACAGCTATGAGAGCTGTGAACGCTGTGTTCAGGAAGGAGAATGGGCGCACCGCGTTGTTTTCCCTATCAAATTCCACACACCTCGAACTAATTTATCATTTATAAGACAAACAAATTCAGGGCATCATGTTGGTACAACGATATTGCAAAGGTTAGACATCGATTTCATTCGACAATTTCCTTTGGACTACCTCCATTTAATTTGTTTAGGCATAACTAGAAAACTTTTTCGTACGTGAGTAAAAGAAAAATTGCCAAATAGAATTAAGAATTTAATTGTAGATGGAATATCTGAACGTTTACTTTCATTTCGTCGATATTTTGGTGACGAGTTTCAAAGAAAACCAAGAAAATTGAATGAAATAGATCATTTTAAATGTACAGAATATCGGACATTGTTACTTTACAGTGGGTTTCCAGCATTGTGCGACATATTACCAAGAGGAAAAGTCCGACATTTTCTATATTTAAATGTGACAATGACAATACTGTTACCTAGTCGCGCAAGTGATCCGCAGTATAACGAATTAGCTAATGACATGTTGCATAAGTTTGTAAAATACTCAATCAACTTTTACGGAATTGAATTCGCAATTTACAACGTTCACAATTTAACGCATTTAGCAGACGATGGTATAAATTTTGGTTCACTAGATAATGCTAGTACTTTTGGATTTGAGAGTTATATGCAGAGCATAAAGCGCATTTTGGGAAGTAACAATTATTATTTGGAAGAAGCATACAAAAGAATTGTAGAACTCGAGGGATTACCAGACCCTGTTGCTCACAAGAATAACACAAATCAATTACGAACTAATAGATGGTATTTAATTAAAACCGGTAGAATTGTTGTAGTTAAGGCTATCTAAAATACTATGATAAGGTTCCAAGAATATCACAAAAAGTTTTGAGTCCAAGAGTACCCCATAAATAGTGCTCTGTTAGATATTTACTACGTGGATAAGCTATCAAATGTTAAATTAGAACATATAAATGTTAAACATGTTTGTTTAGAATGTTAGATTGCCATACAGAAAATCGTATATTTGTATCCCATTGTTACATTCAATCAAACAAACTGTGCAGCTTTACATTAAAAATTAATTGAATTTATTTGTAGATCTCATGTTACAATGAGTCAAGCATCCTTACAGCAGAAAAATTGAAAGCGACTAGCCTGCGATTAAGGTTCTGTATTATTCTACCTTGACGCGACGTTTCATGCGATTCGCATACTACATGATGCATGCTATCCGCGGTCAAAAAAGTGGACAAACTCGCATTCGAGTCGCGCATAATTGTCGCGAGCGAATAGCGTTCGCATGGCGTTCTTGTGTTACTTGGGAAATTATTAGGGTAATGCCTAATCTCAATTTTGACTATATCTACGGATTTCCGCTAGAGCGTAGGGAATCGTTTTTAAGAAGCAAGAAATATGCTTAAAATGGAAGAAAATCATTGACAGAAACTGAAAATAACGACTTTCATGACATTTATCATTGTTCGAATTTCCTTGTTAGCAAATGCTAAATTTGACACTAGAAAGAGTTGCTTAACATGAAAAAAAACTGATAAGATGAAAGGTTTTGTGGCTCCGGTGGACGGTAGCGCACAACGTTACAGTGTTTTAATATTTCAAAAATATCGTGCTTCTAAATCAGAAAAGATTCACTGAAGCGCCCACACTCCAAATTTTAATTTGCGCCTTATTACTTAAAAACTTTTTTTGATGGCTTACACGTGGACTTTAAGGTACTCTGGAAGCGTATGGCTTTAAGGCAATTATTTTAATGGATTTTGAAAAAATTGGAAAACCTATATACCAAGGTGCACAGGGAAAAAATTACAAGGAATTTCTTGTTAAACAAGCCTAAATGCGGGATCGAACCATCTAATATTGATATTATGTCTGTATTTGCTGCCAAGGCTGCCTTGATTAGCTGTTCTTACTAAGTCACGGATCTATCTATCCTTTGGTTTCTGCTTATGGATACCGCAGTTTCAATTGTCGACAGCCGCTGACAGATAAGAGTTTCCTAACCAACATGTTTCAATTAGAAACAACCTGAACGGCGTTCGGTCATTTTTTGGCGACTGTCAACGAGGATCAAATCGCACAGTCGATTTTTTAAATCAAATTCTAGAAGAATATAAAAAACCTATGAACGCTGGTGCCTCTATATGTAACTAGAAAAATACCACCAGTCCCTGGTGGGAAGTATTACAATACCCCAAATACAACAAATTCTTCCCATAATGAACAAAGCTAATTGGTGATCGTTACAAATTCGTTACTTAACCCAGCGCTCTTTAATACTAAACGAATCAGGTACGCAATGTTTCGGAGATACATGCTTGACATGATTCTTTGTTCTTGTTATAAATTAACTGAACAACTGTTTTTCTTCCCCTAAGTATTTTACAGTTCCAACTTCAGTATTTCGAGCCTTCTACTTCATTCAGAATAAAGTTCTTGCAGCAAATAACGATGCCGTGAATAATATTCACATTTCTATCTACTCTAATTTTAGTTTAAATGCCCAGAAAGTGTTTAATGAATTCGTTTGTCTAACCTAACCTAACTTAAACTAACCGAGTTCACCAAGTACATCCGTATTGAATCCGTTTCAAGTTATATCTACCCGATTTGATGAATCTAATCTACTGGTCACTTTCCCCGAGTGATCCCATTTTTCTTCTTTCAACCACCTCCTGCGCAAGCTTCGCTGCTTGCGCAAACGAAGTCCTTGATAACCACTTTTCAAATTATGCAGAGTAGTTTATGCAATGAGTCCGTTACTTAACTATTCCCTCACATATTTGAATAATTCCATTACTCATTCCCATTATTCCCTCCAATATATTATAAAGGAATCCGTTACTTACTATTTTATATGAATCCGTAACTCTCTGTCTCCCATTAAAAAATAAATCCGTTGCTAACCTTTTCCTCAGCACTTCTAAGCGGAATCGCAAACTCAGTCAGTATCCCCCAAAAGCTTCAACGAATCCGTTACTCACTATTCTCAATCCGAAATATCAAAACTAGTCCGTCTCACTATTCTCCCAAATACCAAAACAAATCATCAAATTAGTTACACTCAATATTTCTCGAACATTCCTCTCATCAGTTACCCAATATTCTCCAAAATATCAAAATAATTCCGTTGCTTACTATTTTCTCAAACACCAAAACAGATCCGTGAAACTCTATAGTTTCCGAAATTCCAGTAATCCGTTTCTCACTACTCTCCCAAATATTAATACAACTTCGTCACTCGCTATTCTCCTAAATATGAGAACACATTCGTTACTCAATATTTTCCGAAACATTCCACTAATCCATTTCTCACTACTCTTAATCTCATAAATATTAAAACAACTACGTTACTCACTATTCCTTCAAATATCAAAACAAATCCGATGCTCACACTATTTCCCTATATATCAAAACAAATCCGTTACTCAATATTTTCCAAAACATTCCACTCATTCATTTCTTACTAATTCTCCAAAATATTAAAACAAATCCGTTAAGTACTCACTTTTCTCCCACATATCAAAACAAATCCGTTCCCCACACCATTCCCCTAAATATAAAAACAAATTGATACTCAATATTTGTCAAAGCTTTACACTAAATCCGTTGATTTATGTAAAAGTGATGACAAAAAAAAGATATGTGTCAAAAACTGAAGGAGGGTGTACCCCAAATTATGAAAACCCTAACACTAATCACTATGCCATGCTTGCATTTGTTTGTAAACAATGTAAACTCTACTTGCTTGTACGGAATGACTGACAGGAGAGCAGTGCAGTGAACAGAGCAAGTAAGCAAGCAGATCAGCTGCTGGTTACGTGTCCACGAACTGCATTTGCTTATATAGTAGATGGTATAAATATAAACTGGCAACCACCTGAAGGACAATTGCGATTCTCTTTGAGGTTTCCCAATTTCTTTAAAGAATTGAAAGCATAGAACTACCAAAAAATACATGTAGATTATTAAATCCAAGTTCCCTCCAAAAATTTTTCTCTCCAAGTTCCCTCCATTCACCCTCCTTAGCGTTCCCTTCGTGCTTTCCCCTTTGCATATGCATTAGGAGTAAAGCGTGAATTCCCTCTATTGTGCTTTTTCCTCCTTCATTGTTTTCCCCATTATAAGCTTATGGAGAAAAAGCCCATGTTAAATTTCCTATTCAAAACCGTGACGACGAAGAAAAAAAAGAGAAAAATCCCAAAATTATAAACCTTTTTCACTTCGCTCATAGGTTAATAAACCAAGCACTAAAGTATGAGGACAAGGAGAATCTTCGCGTATAAAAAGACCGTTACAACATCCGGTTCCATAATATTGCTTAGAGATTAGCATTACCATTTAAAATCTGTTTGCCGACATTCTGTTCAAGATTTAGGTAGTAAGGAAGTTAACAGGGAAATTGAAAGTAGTATTCATTTCTAACGTAACATTGACATTATCGCATGAATTTGGTTTATAGTCTATATCGTCATAGATAAAGTGCATAAAAATGGTATGTACACCTCAGTAAAGTAAAATCGACGGTGAGGTAAAAAATATTTAAGTGGCACTTAACAAAATCAAAAAATTGTAATCACCCAAAATGTGTCTAGGTACTTCTTTTTCTCATTTATCCACATGCATTTGCGGTATATGGTACTCTGAATCTGAATATAATGGCTATAGCGTTGTGGAGGCAATAATGTTAAAGGATTTTGGAAATATGTTTTAAATACCTGTTAAAAATTTCGTCAATTAATCAAGTATTTTTAAGTTTCCAGTTTGTCAGGCAATTGTAATAATCTAAAACAATTTATTACAAAACGTTGAAAATTTGTTTGCCGTAAACCGTAGTTTTATCAAATTCATCAAAAATGTTTCACTGCGGCAGACTATTTTTAATTTCTACAATCATTCAGTATGCTCTTACAATAAATCCACCTGGTAAAACATTGTTGCAATTGGATAATCGTATAAGAAATTTTGACCTGTTTCTAAAACAACTTGGTGGAAACAGCTTTATACTTATAACAAATTTCGAAAGTATAAATTTGGGTCCATTCACAAATCCTGTAGTATTGCGCCAACACTTTCGAATTAAGTATAAAAGGCCAGGAGAGCGCTCCGATGGTATGATTTTTTTAGACAATTTAATGGAAACTGTTATAACCGTCCAAGAGAAAATAAAGCCTCATAGGAACATTTCCCAGGATAAGTACAAAGTGAAAAGAACGTGTTATCATACACATCTTGTTTATCACGAGCCGAGAATAGGATTTGAAGGTAAAGACTGTGCTCGGATTAATGGCAGCATATTTATTCATAAAATAAGACAATGGAACTTCGTGGTTCAATTTGACATTTTTCCTGAGCAGAAAATGCTTAGGAAGTATGCGAAAGATGATTGGACTAAATTCATGGATATTTTTTACAACACAGATAATTTCTTTCTCTTCAACGAAAATTTTTTAAAATTTTTAATTTTGAATCGTGCAACAATAAGAAATCCTCTCCAGCAGCGAAAAATCTTGGCGTTTTGGATGAAGAGCTCGGGTTATACCAGGTTAGTATTGAAATCTTAAATAGTAATTTTCGCATTATAAGACTTTCTTTCTTTCTTTGGTTCTGTCGGTTACATCAAAGACATTGAGACACTTTCGCTCATTACAACACTAGGGCCTTCGTGGTGTAGATAGCAACGAGTAGAGTTGGTGGGGAGACGAGTACGAGATCAATACCAAGACATGACAAATATTTTATGCTCGTCTTTTTTAATTAAAAATTATTCTCTCTGACTAAAATATGACTTTATATTTTTTGTCAAAATATTTTCGAATAACCCAATTCAAAATGTCAACAGATAGCAAAAACTAACACGTCTTCAGAATTAATCATTCCAAAAGCCGAATTCCGTTAAACACATTTCCAGTTCTTTTACATGTTTTAAATATTTCATGTTTAGAATTATTCAATGTTTACTAGAAGCGGATATTCTAATTATCCGTTGGAGGGCTTCCTAGTATCAGAATAAAATTTGCAATTGACCTAATTCAGGTGTTGTGGTAACCTACGGCTCTTGTAAAATCCCATGCCAGAGGGAAGCCCTTTTGAATGACTCAAACGGCAAACGAAGCACTGTCGATTGAACAACTGTGAGAGATTCCCCATTGAAATTTTAAAATGTAGGCATGTAACATGGCCAGACAAAATTCTGCGCCATATAAATTGACTCTATGCACGGTTTTGAATATTTTTTAAGATAAATTAAATTCTAAAAATTATTTTAATTACATTATTAGTACATGTTAAAAGCTTTAAACAATCATTTTACACGGATCCCACTTGACTTTGACCTAAAATTTAAACTCGCAATGCCAAATTTACATTTTCCCTGAATTTTAGTATACCTCGACCTTTGAAAAATGGTGTAAGTCCCCGTTTGTTTAATCATTTTTTAATTGGTTGAAAAACAATTTTCAAAACTTAGATCATGACTAAGTGCAGTAAATTTACTTGATATCAAATCATGTCCATCCTAACTCACATATATTTAAAAAATTCGCGAACATATCGGATAACCAGTTCAAGTTCAGAATAGTCCATTGTAGGCTCTTTTACTTTGCTCATCCGTACCGCATATGGAAACCGGACGTTTCATCAGGCACCAAAATTTGCCATAAATAAACGATCTCTTCTCACTTTTTCAAAGCGTTTCTTGCGTTATTTCATCATACAAATGCAGGCTCAAACCAGTAAAAATTAATTAAAATAAAAAATGTTCGGTCATTAAAACCCATTTGAATCAATTAATAGTGGCTACCAACTGGTAACAAGCGGGACAAATGGATTGACCAAAATCAGCAGCTTGAGCGCAACAAAACTCTGTACACACTGTACCAAAAAGTCGTTACAAGATATCACCAATCCTGCAGAAGTGGTTGATATTCCATTCCAAGACATGGCCAACATTACATGGAACATTCTGCGGAACCCTTGGAAACACTTCGATCTAGGTCAGTCACCCTGGCAACTTGCTCCACAAATTCCTCCCTGCATTCAAGCCAGGCTTCTAGAGGGATCTTGTCAATCAAAGTGGAAAAAATTGAATGTAAATTTTATGTCTGTAAAAGAAAGCAAAGATGATTATTTCGAATTGTACATGATGGTGTTTCAGGAGTTTGTGATGGGTAATCATACAATGACAACTACCGGTAAGGAATTTCTGAAGTTTGTCAAACCCTCTAGTTTTGACTGTCAAGCTACGAATCATTTAGTAGTTGAACCTCCCCAAGAAAGAAAGTTAGGAACCATACCGCTAGGATTGGAGGAAGAGCATTCAGTCCACAATGAATTTATATTCCCTGTATATTTTCATTCATTGTCTTTCGTAAGCTGTGGCACGTTTGATACTTCATCGCTTAAATTTCAGGAAGTATTTTCTATTCAGGATTATTGCATTTGGCTGGCATTATTTATATTCATTATTTTCATGTATCTGCTTACAAATTTTATCATAAATAAGATAAGTTGTAGATCCTGTACTAAAAAGAATGCTGAAATGAGGTTAGGGCTTAAAGATTTTCAAGCGTTCATCGGCAATAGAGTTATTTATCCATTGAAATTGGTACTCGAACAACCCGATCAGTCCATAACGCGTCAATCTAATTTAATTTCAATGCGTTGGCTTGCTGCTAGCACAATTTTTGTTGGAATTGTCCTAAATATTGAGTATAAAACAAAGAGCGTGTTTACAATTAATGCGCCCCGGTTTAATAAACCATACCAAAGTATTGAGGAATTGGTTAACCAATCCATCAAAATCTACACAAGGCTGGCTCCATTTTCTAACTATAGTGCAAGAGAATTGTTAGTGGAGAGTAAGAAGGAAAACTTTCAACTGGTATTTCTTAAAAGACGGGAAGAATACAAAACACAGTTTTACTGGAAATGGGTAAGTGATCGTCATTCTATTATATTCGGGCATCGCAAAAAGGTTGCAACTGATACGTTACAGATGCAAGGAAAAGCTGTATATGAAGATCGCCTCCATTGGCCCAACACTGAAATTCATAGTGAGATAGATAAATTTGATTGGGATGCACAATCCGTTGTAAGTGCAGATCAAAATTTAGGTCAACGTAATAGACACAATCCAGCGGAACGTAAGTTCTACATAATGCAAAACACTCAGTTGTTACCGCTGGATGACATACTTGCAAATATCTCAAAAAATTATAATAGCAGCGCACTATTTAACTTGACAGAGATATTGGAAAGAAATGAGCAAACGGAGTTGTACAATACCTTAAGAACTTGTACAAGGCAGGCGTTAGTCCTTCCTAAGTCATACTGTAGCCGGTATGCTCAAAAACTTTTCAAAGAAACTGGATACAGAGATCAAGATATCTATGTTGGAAAGATACCTGTGGCTGAAATGAGGCGAAAACTTACTTTTGGTAGACCTCTACAAAATTTTCTGAGGACAAAAGTTGTTGCGTTTGAAGAGCAAGGAATTTGGTTAAAATGGAAAGGACTAACGGAAATGGTCGGTATTGGCCATAAAAATATAAGATTTAGGGCTCCGTCGGTCAGTGGAAATGCTGTCATAATATTCAATGCTGTTGCTATAGGTCATGTGATGGCTATCATTTGCTTTGTGTTCTTGGACTCTGATATTGTTGATTATTGTTTGTCGTTGCCAATGAAATTCTACAAATCCGCGCATATCACTTTTGTAGGATGTAATGATAACTTTGATCATCGACGCGTTGTAAAATTTGGAAGTTCATTGATGACTATTGCAAGAGATATGCTAGCGGGTTTTTTGTCGAAACGGGGCAATATAAAACATGAGAGATTGGGTGTTAAAAACGTCGTCATTATCGAGGAATAATGTAATTCTACCTTAACACTTTACAAAAAATACTTAGCAATTCAACTTGACTTTCGAGATTTTGATCCTATAAAATTTTCATCCAAATAAAAATTTCCACCTCCAACTGTACTCTGGTTTTTGTGAGAATTAGAAGAGTTTGACGCTTGTAAATTAGATTGGGTGCCTGCAGACAACATCAATTGCAAATTGTTCTGAAGTTTTTGCAATTTAAAGCAGTTACAACAAAAATTAATTTAAAAAATTCGATATTTTAGAAGTTCTGATGACCTGCTCTTTACTTTTGCTTGCTTCTGGTTTTGGCGAAAGCATTTTGCATTTTATGAAATGGGTTAAAATGATAAAAGGTTTAATTAGCCAAAAAACTACAGCATAGTGTGAGCTATAAATTTGCAGTTATATGAAGTTGACGCCGGTCTATTTACCGGAACATAATGCTTTTTAAACGGAGGCGAAATTAAACTGAATTAGGCATTGTCTTTTCAGATAATATGTTTGGTTTGGTGTGTGCTTTGTCAGTACTCTTTTGAAATTTTTTTGTTTCATACACATATTGGCAAGAAATACTAGGTTTAATACTATAATTAAAAATGTGTCTGAAGTAAAATATTTCCAATACACAGTAAAATATAATGCAAAGAATATCTACCACAGCAAAGTAATTAAACAAATTCACCAATATTGATCGTTTTCTACGTACAATCAGAATGCGCATATGTATACAGCTCAACCCACTATTGCTTATTAGATTTCTATGAAACAGAAAAACTGATGCATTATGATCAATGTTATTTCATCGCTTAACATTTTGTATGTGCTAGTAGCAATTCACTTTGGCCTTGTATTTAATACGGTAATGAGAATAATACTGTTGTTTCTTCAAATTAGGATCAAAAATTCATGATTCTAATGGAATAGTAAATTTTATTCAAAGGTACGTAGCTTTTGATCAAAACTTCGATCTTCTTCAGAGATAAAGAATAAGGAGAAAAAGAAGCACACTTTGCCCGGGTGGAAAAGTTGTAAAAGTAATGCAGGTAAACATTACTAATAAAATACACTAATTCCTCTGGATCTGAAACATCCTATCAAACATTTATATTGGCTTTGATAATATACAGTTATTACTTCATATTTTTCTGTGCACATAACTGGGGTATACAAGTAAAATTCGCAGTAAAGCCTATGCTCAATTCGATGATTTATCTCTCTAAATTATAGGTTCTTTAATTTTAAAGTATGGACGTAATTCTCGCTTCAAAATTTTAATCAAGTCTAATGAATCTAAGAAGTTCTTATTAATTATCTGAATGTGCAGTTTTTGGTACTCAAATAGATTATGGCTTTTAATGACGTAGTGGATAGTGGATTTTAAACCCAATCATAATCGCTATAAACCATTTTCTTATGAAAGTTTATTAGAAATTTAAGCAGTCCTTTCCATGCTTGGTTCTTACCAAAAAACGACTTTCTCACAAAGCGAGTAACGCTCATTTGGATGACACCAATTCTCCATTCGTACAAAATGTGCCCAAAAACACGTCAAAGCATGTTCACGGGCTGCAGATTTTACTTAATTACTGTTATTATCCTACATGTTCATCCAATAAATTATACTGTGCATGCTTTGCAGTTTGATACTAATCATCGCATAATAAATCTCGATCCATTTTTAAAACAATTTGGCGGAAATCGACTGATTCACATAACAAATTTTAGGAATATAAATTTCGGCCCATTCACAAATCCTGTAGTTTTGCGCCAATATTTTTTAATTGAGAACAAAAACACAACAAGGGGTAGTTCCCTGATGAACACTTTCGATTTCTGGTTTAACAAAGTGAAACAAATAGTAAAGAACGGTAAATTGAAGTCCTACAGGAATATTTCTATTAATGACTTCAAAGAGGGAAAAGGGTGTTATCACTCTAAACTTGCTAACCTTGAACGTGAATTACAATACGAAGGTGAAGACTGTGTTCGAATTGAAGCCAATCAATTCATACGGAGTATCAAACCATGGAACAGTTTGATCCAAATTGACTTGTATCCCCAACAAGAAATGCTTTATAATTATAAGAGAGAAAAGTGGACCAAATTCTTGGATATTTTTCATGATCCAAACCGTTTGTTTTGGTCAAATGAAAATTGTGTAAAAATTTTAGTTTTGAATCATGCAGCTGTTACAAATCTTCTCCAGCGAAAGAAAATCTTGGCATTTTGGATGAGAAATTCGGGTTATGTTACGTAAGTTTTTAAATGCATTAAATTTATGATTATAATTACGGGCTAGTGGTTGTGTAAAATACAACATGCTGTATATGCATGCGGGCCAACTTTAGACTTACAATTACAATGACATGCACAGTTGAGTTACATATATCTGTTAACCAGAGCTACGCAAACTTTTTGTCTCAGATTTTGATGAAAACTATCACAATAAAGGAAATCGAGGCTGCCGAATACGAATCTATTGTTAGAACCTGCTTTTACGCCCTCCATTTTCCGCAATTTTAAAAACTGATGATTTTTGAACTTTTAATAAACGACAATTTTTACATGCAAATATAGTAAATCAAGGTCGCTGAGTACTAATATGACGTCAAATTTTGAAATCAGTCACTTAATCTTCATAAAGTGCGAAAACAGCTGATTTTTAAATTTTACCAAAAAGCAATATTTATATGCAAATATATGTAATCAAGGTTACTAAAAACAAATATGAGGTCAGATTTTTGGTAATTTTTTTAGTTTTCGCAGAATACCAAAAATATTGCAATTTATTGAAATAAAAGCAGAAAAAACCTCAAAAAATTGCGTTTTACGACAGAAATAGATAAAACAGTTAAAACATGACATCATATTTGTATTTAGCGACTTTATTACATATATTTCTATGTAAATATTGCATTTTGGCAAAATGTGGCATGTAAAGATTGTCATTTATTGAAAGTTCAAAAATCTGTTTTTTTTTAAATTGCGGAAAATGGAGGGCGTAAAAGCAGGTTCTGACAACGGATTCGTAATCAGCGGCCTCAATTACATATATTGTGATAGTTTTCATCAAAATCCGAGACAAAAAGTTTGCGTAGCTCTGGTTAACAGAGATATGTACTAAGAAGTAAAAATACAGGCTCAGTCTAGGCTAAATACATAGCTAAGCTATCTGTATGCCCATGGCGAAAAGAAGACCTCTCATCGTCAGTGAGAAATCCAACTTGGCCACACAGCTAAGCATTCAGTCCCGAGGTTTTGAAACGCATAGAATCTAAGTATTACATTAATGTACCAGAATAAGCCCAGAATAATGTACCAGAATGTTTAAACGCTCTCGAGTGCCACATTATTTTGAAGACCTAGATACTTTTAATTTCATAATTTTAAAGCTGCCAGTCCATTCTGAATCGAATCCTGAACATCCTTTGTTGTCACTGTTTTTCTCTGATTGTATTTTGTCTTGAAAAAATGGAGTTTTGATTTCTAATATCTAACTATCACGTAATATAATACATATGCTTATTTAAAAGCTGGCATAGGCAAAAGCTGTGCAAGAATTAGCCAGTAAAATGATTAAACACTTTGATTGATACCACAAAAGTTATGAACGTATTTCGCCTTTAAAAATATTGCAGCGGTCAAAATTATTAAATGCTAATACATTTGGATTTCCCTTGTCAGACAGGGCTTGTCTGAAAACCACAATTCCGAAACTTGTGTGGCTGAATCGTTGTCCAAAAACACAAGGGCTTCTCCTAGCAAGCATTACATAAAGACTAATTCAATTAAAATTTTGATTTTACTTAGTCCCCCTACACCGGAAACTTCAAACAAGGGTTACCTGCTAACTGACCACTGAAAATAACGGACTTACAATTCTTTCCCACTTGATTGCAGCCAAGCTATGCATTTACTGCACCGAGAGTTTCAAAACCATCACAAATCCTGCAGATGTGATTGACATTCCTATCGACCAAAACTTCACAAACATTACGTGGACTACATTTAAAAACCCTGCTCAACACTTCACTAATTGCCAGATGGATTGGAAACTTAGGAAAAATATTGCACCAAGCATTCAAAAGCTGCTCTTGGCTGGATCGTGCTTGTCAACACAAAACATGCTGAAAGTAAATGTTGCAAGTCTGAAAAGAGTCAATTATGATTATTTCACATCTTTTTTTATTGTATTTCAAGCATTTGTATTGGGTAACCATACAATGTCAAGTCAAAGCAAGGAAGTTCGAAATTCTTTCGATTCCATTTGCGGATTAAATAAAATTTCCGATAATTTAGGGAGCGTTTCGCTAGGATTAGAGGTAGGCGAATCAGTTACTAAAGAAATCACTTTTCCCATAAATTTTGAGGCGCTTTCATTTGTTAGCTGCGGAAAACCCCCTATTTCTCCGTTCGCATTTCACGAGCTGTTTTCAGTTTTTGAGTTTTCAATATGGCTCGCGATTTTAATATTTATCGTAACAATGCTTCCTATTACACATTTCTTAATCAACGAAGCAATTTTACGGTTCTGCCAAATCGAGAAAACAAAAAGAGTATTTAGCCTTAAAACATTAAAAGTTTTTGTAGGCAATGGGGTTTTACGTTCATTTAAATTGTTGCTTGAGCAAAGTGATCCCTTTGCCACAAGTCAAACAGATATATTACCAATGCGCTTAATAATTGCTAGTTTACTTCTTGTTGGGATTGTCTTGAGTAACGCATACAAGCACAAAAACGTTTACAACGTAATCGCGCCAAGGTTTAACGAACCTTACACAAGTCTCGAGCAGGTGGTCAATGACTCTTTCAAAGTCTACACTAGATTAGCCCCAATTTCTGATTGGGCTGCATCGATGTTGCTAGTTGAGCTTAACCAAAAGGGTTACGAACTGGTATTTTATAAACGTACCTTGAATGCTAAAACGGGCTATGAAAAGTCAACTGCTGCACATGAGATACTAGTGACACGGCGTTCGAAAAAAAATGATGGTTTTGAATATATTCGGAATTACATAGACAGTTGGCTCTCTGTAGTCATTGAAAGCGAAATCAATAGCTACGATTGGTATGGAGAGTATGCTTATCAAAAGGTCAACCTAGATGTTAACTACGACAAAGAATATTTCAGCGGTTCACACCGAACATATAACAAAACGGAGAGGAAACCGTATTTACTGAAAAATACAAAACTTTTACCAAAAATAAAAGATATCCTCTCAAATTTTTCAAAGGATTCTGAGAACCTTCGCAAACTTAGTTGGAGAGAGATTTTGGAAACGAACGAGCAAGCTGCTCTGTATAATACCCTGAAGAAGTGCAATAGAGTAGCGTTGGTTCTCCCCAAATCATACTGCCACCGATATGCCAAAAGGCTAATTAAAGATGTCGGAGATATTTACTCTGATATTTACGTTGGTAAAATACCGGTTGTTGAGGCAAAACATAAACTTGAATTTGGTAGACCATTAGAGGACTCCATCAGGGCAAAACTATTTGCATTTGAGGAACAGGGAATATGGTTAAAGTGGAAGAGAATCATTGAATTAGACAGCATTGATAATACTGCTGTTGAATTTGTTGCTCCGTCCTTAAATGGAAATGTTGTTATTATATTTACGGCTGTTGCTTTTGGCCATTTGCTCGCTGGCCTTTGTTTTATATTTTTAGATTCTTTCATTGTAGTCTTGTGTAGGAATCGTTGTTTGCAATGCCTGGATTTTTTATTCATGCGCCGGATCAAAAATAGCATTGTATATCAAAACTTTGTAAAGTTTTTAACAACTGTGATCGAAATTGGGAGAAATAATGTCGATTATTACTTTAGACGGAAAATATAAAGCATACTATTTATGCATAGTAAGAATATAATACTAATATAAATAGTGGGGGACATGTCAATGAAAAAACTTACACTGAACTAAAATAATTAGGGTATTAAGCAAGAAAAGAAGTGCAAATTTTACATTATTTTTTATCTTTGCTTGGAATCTATTAGTAATGGAACTGTGGACCGCTAAATTGTCTCCACCTGGAACGACCTCCGTAAATTTCAACAAATATTCTACTTTCTTTATGAATAGCAAATGTATTGATTTGTAATTGGATTATCATTGTTAGAGTGTAATGAACTTAGATGTGCCTGTAAAATGGAAGAATTTATTTTAAGTCACGACGAAAGAAAACATATTATGCTAATCTTAAGACTTGCCTTTTTGGGAGATGAGAGTAATAAAAAAGAAAAGACGTTGTTAATGCCATTCAATTTTTTTATAAAAAAATCTACTATTGCATTCATAGAGTGAAAATAAAGCCCTAGTCGACTCGCCCCAACTCCCTGTAGCACATATTGTCAAAATGATTTCAAAGACGTCATTCTCCGTACAAAAAAAACCAAAACCGCAAAAAGCGAAGAAAGAGAGATTCGAGTACTGTCTGGTACTGGTGCGCTCTTTAAAGTATCAAATAAATTCTCATCTCGCCTCTGTCCACCTGTTTTATTGCAGGACTACTACCTGAACACTTTAGTAAAATCTAATTCCCAATTACTAGTTCATACCCATAAATTCGGAATTGAAATTCCCGAAATCAACAGATTTTTAACTGGACACTTAAGTGTGGAGTCCTTAGAATTAAAGCCGAGGTGGGTAGAGGCGAGATGAGAATTTATTTGATACTTTAAAGGGCGCACCAGTACCAGACAGTACTCGAATCTCTCTTTCTTCGCTTTTTGCGGTTTTGGTTTATATTAAAACTTGTTCGCATCAAGCATTTTGGTGAAAACTTATTCCCTGTCAGAAGTCGTTTTGGTGAAAACCCAAATCCGGCAATTGTCCCCCCGGCAAATTCCCATCCGGCAATTGTCACACAATCCGGCAAGTGTCACAACCGGCAAATAGAATTCCG
>JAHZMX010000405.1:0-17680 GCA_027743895.1 Seira musarum
ATTTGATGTGCGAAGCCGAAGCTCGATATACCGGCAGAATGGTAGATATAACGGATTTGATTTGTTAGATAGCCAAGAATTACCTAGTTTGTTACCCGAATTATGTACACCATACTTATGACTTATGACCCAGCACAATTCAAAATCTGGGTTTATTGAAAATTATAATGACCGTTTTGAAAGGAAAAATCGACAAATAGGTCCGTTACATAATGAAAACTACAAAACTACAACTTACGAACGGTATATCGAGCTTTCACTTAAAACGTTTTTGAAGGTTGAAATGGAATGCAGAATGCATGCACCGTAAAATAATTTATCTATTTTGCATCATCTCATCTCGTGAGTGTGTGCTTAATTGAGCAACTCATGTTCCCTAAACATTCCATATCGTCGCTTCATACTTCATGAACAATGAGCAACGTTTGCAAGTAGCAAATTGAATAAATGAAATTGTAAATCGGGTGAGCAACTGACTGAGAACACGAGTGTGAGGAGATGATATGTGCAAGGGAAATGATGATGATGATGCTCTTCTCATGTCATGTCATGTGCGTGTTTTGTGTTTATAGTTGATATACATGCGTGTGGTTTGGTATTTTTTAACGAATTTATCGCTCCCCTCCTCTCCGTTACAAGTACAACCGACCTTGTTACAAAACAAGAATGACAAATAGCTGTCAGAAATGGGTTGTTAGTAGACCTCACGACTATTTTTTATTGTCTGTTTTGGAATATTTTTCCCCGTATGAATGAACATCGAGCAATTGAATTGCGACACGTGAAATGCGTAAAAGTATTTATATTGTAATAAAAAGCCAGAGATTGAAATGGGTTTACATGGGCAAGTGGATTGGGTGATTAAGGAAGAAAAAAATTATTCTTGGATTTCTGGCCAACAAAGAAATAATCCGTTGCATTTCTCGTGTAATTGTGAATCCACCTTTTTATAATAAATTGTAGCGAAGTTTGAATTTGAATAATGTAGAAATTTATTTAACAAAAAATTTAAATGCCTTGTTTATGACACGGGAAATCTGATTCGATTTAATGGATTTGCGGGGGAGGTTTTATTTGTTCAATGGGTTTTTTCAGACTTCAGATACGTGAGGAATTCAAACTCAATCGTCATTTGTCATTGTAAAAGTTTGATTTTTAAATGAAGGAATTTATGTAGGTATTCCTTTCTTAATAAGATTGAAATTATAAACCGATGTTCTGCGTCTAAAGTGTGATGTTTTCAAAGATTATTAAAGACTGTTTAAGTATATATTTTTATACAATAATAAATATTATTATTATCACTTTGTAGATAAATACTATATTCTAACGTAGGTACATAATAATGTTGAAAAGAATGTAAACTATGTGTTATAATTTTTTTAAATTTGGATTAAAGGCAAAATAAAGTTATGTAGAACGTTTTTGAAATAAAATCAGATGTACGTCCTTTTTGTTTACTCTCTCTAGGTCTTCGTTTGAGGAAATTGTTTTGATGAATCAGAAGTGAATGTTAAATACATTTCTTCACACAAGACTATTACCTGTCGTTTTGGTTATTGTAAAGTGATGCAGACTTACGATTGGTGACTTCAGAGCAGAAAAATGTCTTCAGTCTACATCTGACATTTACACTTTAGAGCAATAATTTCCCTACTTCTAATAACGTCAAAAAGTTTGAAGTAGACGCATTTTTGACAGGTTATTGGACATTATCCTAAATTGGAAAGCATACACCATACTAAATGACATAAGTAATACTACGATCCTGTACTTCTCCGTTAACAAAACTTCCAAATCTTTGGTAAATTTTTGTACTCAATTTTTTATCTGGTAAAGGTCTGATTTAAAATTTAAAACTAATTTTGCTTGCTTTAGTTGACATTAGAAAATTGCTTTATTTAAACTCGATTAATTTAACCATCTTCAGCTTTGTACAAATTATATTTGATTCCATCCATTTTTTATTCCTGTTTTGTCACACCAAATTTTGCAGAACGAAAAGCTAAATCGCTTGAAACAAGTGATGCAGGATTTTTTTTTTCATCATTAATACTCATAAAATCATTGTTTGTCACAACATCAGCGTTAAAGGTATCAAAGCACTTAAAAACTTTCTCCCACTTGGGAGAAAATTCAGAAGTGACAAGTTAGGCTTGAAAATCTCGGCATTCCATTAAAAAAAGAAAACTTTAACAATATTTTTTTATTGATTAGACACTCCAGTTTCATTTATTCCATTAAAAAGGAATTCACCCGATGCGATGCATTCCAGCTATCCGAACAAACAATGGAACTGGCCTATCCCAATAGAGAAAAAATTGGTCGTTTAATATTGCATTCCTCCGAAAAAAATAGTTGAGAAAGCCTTGCATCAATTTACTCGTTTTTTATTGCCAGCGATTAAGCCACATAGAAAAAGAATTTAAGTGAGTTTTTCCCCTCGTAAAAAGATTGAAGAAGCAATATTGACAATGAAACATGACACGCTCTTTCACGTTACACGGTTCGTTTGACGAATGCATTATCAATGTAATAACATTGCTTGGGTCGTAGTTTCATGTTGCCCTTGTCGTTGTCGCTTGTGCATGTGACGGTGAAAATGTGAAAAAGAAAAGTAGGTTTCATTCCTTCTCGTCCCTTCCGTCCACTTCGTTCCAGTGTCCAAGTTACTGATAAAATAGTTGGGGAGAAAGTAGGACTACTAAATGTTTTAGAAAGTTTTCTCTGATGTTTTTCCTTCACAAAATAAATGGGAAGAAGTATATTTGATCATTTGAGAAGTGGAAAAAAGGGTAAATANGAAAAAGAATTTAAGTGAGTTTTTCCCCTCGTAAAAAGATTGAAGAAGCAATATTGACAATGAAACATGACACGCTCTTTCACGTTACACGGTTCGTTTGACGAAATGCATTATCAATGTAATAACATTGCTTGGGTCGTAGTTTCATGTTGCCCTTGTCGTTGTCGTTTGTGCATGTGACGGTGAAAATGTGAAAAAGAAAAGAAAAGTAGGTTTCATTCCTTCTCGTCCCTTCCGTCCACTTCGTTCCAGTGTCCAAGTTACTGATAAAATAGTTGGGGAGAAAGTAGGACTACTAAATGTTTTAGAAAGTTTTCTCTGATGTTTTTCCTTCACAAAATAAATGGGAAGAAGTATATTTGATCATTTGAGAAGTGGAAAAAAGGGTAAATAATATATGTTCTTTTNAGAATTTAAGTGAGTTTTTCCCCTCGTAAAAAGATTGAAGAAGCAATATTGACAATGAAACATGACACGCTCTTTCACGTTACACGGTTCGTTTGACGAATGCATTATCAATGTAATAACATTGCTTGGGTCGTAGTTTCATGTTGCCCTTGTCGTTGTCGCTTGTGCATGTGACGGTGAAAATGTGAAAAAGAAAAGTAGGTTTCATTCCTTCTCGTCCCTTCCGTCCACTTCGTTCCAGTGTCCAAGTTACTGATAAAATAGTTGGGGAGAAAGTAGGACTACTAAATGTTTTAGAAAGTTTTCTCTGATGTTTTTCCTTCACAAAATAAATGGGAAGAAGTATATTTGATCATTTGAGAAGTGGAAAAAAGGGTAAATAATATATGTTCTTTTAGGGCCTTGCAAATAAAATGTGATGTTATGTGAACGTGATCGCCTGATAACTTTCTGGTAAAATATTCTTGATCTTGATTTGTCTGTCTGTCCGTCGAATGTGTAAGATTAGTACTTAATGCATCGCAGCACATTTAATCTCTCGGTTTACCAAATTAACCAGTTTATCACTTTCTTGACAATGACATTCCGCTGCATCAATAAAAACTTTAAAAATCAAAACCTGTCTTTCTTGATTGTTAACCATGCGGATAGATTTAGACTAATTATGTATTCAAGGTTTATTGCTTTTATGCGTCCAGATTTTTCAGCTACGTCTCTATAATTTTGCAGAAGCTTCACGTATTTTACCATTTCTATTTTCCCGATTAAAATTAAACTTTGTCCTAATAAAACTTTTCGAAATGACATAAGAATTGTTGTCCTTTTTAAAAGAAAAACAATGATTTCGTCCAGCTTTAATGTTTACTTTATCTTCGACTTGTTTACAATGGGATTTTGAAGACATCGTCTAGCCCTATAGAAAACATTTCATTTTACATTTCGTTTCGGGAAGGAAAAGCTGTCGAAAGCAGAAAAGTGCCTTTTATTGCAATGCTTCTTGCTAAAAAAAACTTTCTTTATTTTCGGAGGAGGATCAAGTTACCCTGGAACGAAGGAATTGCGGACATGAAGTGAATTGTGAATTTTCAAAGAGAAAAAACTTTTTCCTTCTTCAAAATTCAAGGAAGAGCAACACGCCTCGAGAACTAGAAATCGAGGGAATTTTCCAGCTTTATTTTCTTTCAATTCTATCCTGGAGAGTTTTTTCTTCTTTTGTTCCGTCCACTTGACGTGACTGGGGATGTGACTGGATAAATGCGTATTTATGACTGGTCTGCAAAGTGAACTATGGATTTGTTAGGAATTGTAAGTTTGATTCATAATAGACGTCATACCGAGACATTATGACCTCCAGACTTGCAATTCTGTCAGCAAGAAAAAGAAAAGAAACAAGAATTTTCCTACTAACCATAAGAATTGAAATCGATGAATACTCGACAGGGATTAAGAAGCGGATTGCTTCTTATCTTATGCAATAAGTTATGTCAGCGTAATAACAAAATTATTGGGCAGGGACGTCCCAAATTACGTCACAGTCAGTCCTATCAACTCAAAGACACGTAAAAATAACCAGACACTTAAACCTACACAATTCACATGGCTCAACCGCGTACACGGTATGGACGAGAAATCCATAATATTCTATTAGCTTGCCAAAACCAAGAATTTTAGTACTGATTGAACTGATTTTGAGTTGTATGTTAGGACACAATTTCGATTGAAGAAAAATCTGAGGCTGAACTTGGGACGGAGATAAAATTTTGTAGGAAAGACTTAATTCGTCAATTATCAACAGCGAAGTTGTATTTTAAATGAAACCATTCCAATCAACGAGGAATTATTCATTCTAAGTTCAAATCATCAATCAAAGCTCAAATGGCAATCAAGCATGAATTCGGCATGTTAAAAAATATTCAATTTTACAAAGTTTCCCGAATATCCTGCGATTTTATTACGCCAATAGCATTACAAAATAATTTTTGCCATCGAAAATCCTACTTAAAGTTACTTTTTTTCTTGGCTCTGCTCTCCTTTCGTTTCCAATATTGGCCAAATGTTTCGCCCTGAAAATTTTCTTCAGTTTCAAGTTTCAGATCATTGAATCTCCTCTCCCGCTTCTTCTACTTTACGAAAGAAATGTATAACAGTCTAACCTACTTACTTCTGCTCTTATTTTTAAGAAAAACCTGTTATACATACGTTACTTCTGCTGAGCTGCCGTGTAGATCCACATGCATGACAATATATCTGTATTGAAAGTTGATACTTTCATAAAATCGCGAAAAGTATCAGCAGAAGAGAAGAAAGTGAGCCTCTATCTCAATGAGAGTACTTAAGAAAAGAAGAAGAACAACCGAAAATACTCGCTCACTTTACAATACTTTCTAACATTATTATTGCTCTTGTACAGTGGAATCTTTCTTTATCGGTCTTAATTTTAAATTTTAAATTTTCGTAATTTAACTTAACTCCGTCCATAGAAGTTTTAAGGGTTTTCAATCATAGCTACATATAGATCTAGAGATTTCAAAACTATGAAAAACACTTCGTTTTCTAAATCTAATTACTTATACCGGTTTTGTACTTGTGACGGTTACAATAATTGACGTTACTGCTAAACCATAAAATGAATTTTGAATTAAATAAATATGGTCTTAACTACGCAAAGAATGTGTCATCTTACACTTACAAGATCATATGTGATGTGACGACCGTTAAAACTGAATTCCACCGTTCATATGTATCAAAGTAAACCAACGCATTTTTTAAAAAAGAAAAAGCCGGGCTAGGTTTTGGCTTGCCTCACAACCAGCCTCCTCAGCCTGGACCAAACGAAACCAGAGCTCCATGCGAAACCATGGAGAAAGATTCGAAGCGGAGAAAGCTTGGGCTGAAGTGAGGCGTGACTGGAGCCACTTCTCATTCTCATTCTCAGCTCGCGGATCGGATGACATTTTTACGACAATGCGTCCCATCAATTCTCTCCCAAAAACTTTGTGCATAACTGCTCTAATAAATTGACTCACATATATCCCATCGCTTCGTCTTTCATCCGAGGAGAAGGAAGAAACGAGTTGTTCTTGTACTCTTTCTTGGCTTCGCGTACGTAACGTACCGCACTGCAATTTTTTTCCCAGGACTACTAGTCCAAGCCAAGCGAAGCTACTAGGACTAACCCCTTAACTTTTCCACTTCTATTTTGGAACACTCCACAATTATCTATACCTAATAATAATGTGTGTTCCTCCTTTCTTCGAGAGACAAATGAAGGGAAAGAAGAGGACATTATACTTTCTACCTAAAAAAGACGGAAAAATTCTTCAACTTGAAGTTGTATAATAACAATAATATTATTGCACCGCTCGGACACGTACAAAGCCTCATCCCACACATGCCATGATATTATTATTGCTTTGTGTGATTAGAGCTTAAAATCATTTCATTTCCCGGTGAATTATTTTAGAGACTTTTACTTAAAGACGTATGCATTGGTCACAAAAATCTTCAATCTTCCGAAAGTCCACGAATGCTATTGAATCGTAGTATTGCCTCGAGATATTACATTTTGGTTTCGTTTTACCCACACAAACAATTTCACACTAAGAAAGTCCAATAATGACTTTTTGGAAGAATAAGAATCTGGGTTGAGTTGGGCATTTGCTAAAATCCATTAGGATTAATTTAAATAAAAAATTCCAACTGATTTTGTCGGTGACTAAATTTCGTTAAAATCAATGTGACATGATTTTATACTCTCTTTTGTCATCATGTTCCAATGAATAAAAAAGAGTAAAAAAAACTTTACAATGGCCTATTGGGGCATTCGAGCCGCTATAAATGGTCTCCTATTCTTAAAAAAAAACATTGTGTCAAGTCCATGTTCCACTCATGTAGGCGGAATGATAATAGGGGTAAGCACGTAATACGATTACATAATGGCTAAATCAAGGATATTCTTAGCACGAATGAAGTGAGTGAGTGAGGAGGAAATGTTTGAGCATTGAAAAATAATGTCTATTCATCTAACAAAGTCTCCCTCTCTCCCCAATATAAATGAATGTCTATTAAAACCAAAGCCAGGTCGGTATGAGTATGAACATGAATGAAGTGAACTGAAACTTAAGCAGAATAAAAAAAGAAGAAGAGAAAATGAATGAATACAATTCATTGTTCGTAAAGCCAGCTATTATTATGACTTAAGGAGAAAGAAGGAAAGGCTCGAGGAGTTTTCACTCGTTTCAGGCATTTTTACTAGGGTTTCAAAGTTAGCAAAAATCTGGATGTTTTAAAGAGCAGTGGGTTTTGCAATGGACGGGGTTTTTGTAATTAATTTTGGCATTAAATGACACAGGTCGATGCTGTTAAAGTTGGGTTGGTAATTCCCTGCTGTAAAGCAACCCAGGATGTTATTTTAGATTCAACAAATCCGTTATAATTAATCCATGTTTTTGTCAATTTTTTGTATTATTTACCCCCGAATTAATACCCATTAGCATCTCTGCTCGTCATGTTCCAAAGACCACAAAAAATTTCTTTTTGAAACATTTCTTAGGAAATGGTAATAATAATGAGGGGTAATAATGGCTGTACACTACACTACTGACCTAGTAAAATAGAGAAACAGAGACTAAGAGGAGGACTTTGTACAGGATTAAAAGAATGAATGAAGGAGAAGAGATAAGGAGAAAAACGGGATCTTAACTTTTCCCATTCACAATCACAATGAGTTCAGTTCAGTTCAGCTTGGCTTGTCCGTTTTATGGAGGTAAATGGAAAGTTGGTGGTATTCTTAACATAAAAATGAACTACTTGAGCCCCTTTACTTATATGCCATAATATCATTGACTTCCTTCTGAACCACATTTATTCATGGGTCATTGTCATACTCATCGTGGCTGTGGCTTTGATTCCGATTGTGATTCTGTATCAAAATGGAACCTCGCTATATCGGGATGCTTCAAAACGGATTGTGGAGGAAGTGTATCTTCCTGAAATATGAGATGATTATATCGGTCGTAGTCATTAATATTTGGTATTTGTCCAGCATATCCAGACTTGAAATTTTGACTTGATTCAGGATTTTCAGGGTGAGACATGACGTAAGTACCTATTTAAGTATTTAGCATGAACTTCACATACAATAATTTTTCATCCCTTTGTCCTCCGTCGAGTCGAGTCGGATTCAAGCCAGTAATTCTATTCAAAAAAGTTTTTAAGTAATTTTGGTGATATTTCTATTCCCAAAAGGAGTAAAGCTGACACGTTTATGTTCATTACGTGCGGAAGTCTTACTTTTACTTTTCTAATGGCTTGAGCATGGCTTAAAGTTCGTTTAAATTCAGTTTCGTCTAGTTTTTTTTAATGTTGATAAAGAGCTTTACATGAGCTCATATTACGATTACATGAGCTTATTTTGAGGAGGTCAAGTTTCATGAAATAAAATGAGTCATTTATGTTTCGCATTTTACTAGAGCATTTACTAAGAAATTTTAAATCCTCCAAGATTTAGCATTTAAGCTTGATACACTGAATAATGGTTTGTTTATCATTTCAAAATGAGTTGTACTTTACTTTTTTCGTGACACATTTTTGAACTCCCCTGGGGATTTTTATTATTATTTGCACGAAATTTTGGGATATCATCGGATTCCGATGGGACCGACATTTAAATATTCCTAATGCCGATGGGGATACATGAGCACAGGAGTAAACTGGAGTAAGTGTCTTGGAGGTAGTTGATTCGGATAAATTAGGTGTTTTTATTAAATCTCAAAAGGCCCTTAACTAACTTCATTTATGCCATGCATTTTATTCGGGTTATCAATCAATCAATTCAGAAGGTTTTGATTTAAACAAATCCGAATAACTTCTGACTGAAAGTTAAGTATTACTTTAGTTCTCACGTTTTGACATCGTGAATTACATAGACTTTTTATGTGTAAGTCAGTAATGAATTGTAAGAACTTCATTAGCCCAGAAGTAACATGAGTTAAAGCATCCAATGTGAACCAGGTACAAGTGTAAACTACATTGAACTTTTCCTTGAATACCAATCGCAATCGTTCCATAGCATAGGTAAACTTTTTCTTTGCCAAAACAAACGAAAACTTTATGTATGTCATGTCATAGTCATGATTCTGATGAAATACAAATACTCATTCAGTCAGTCTCAAGGTCATTACTTGCCGGCCTTTTTAGTTTAGCTTTGGCATTTTCTTTTGCTTATCGTTCATTCGTTCGTTCAGTGGAAGGGTTTATTGAGCCAATTCCTAATCCAATTCAGCTTGGCTTTTGCTTTAGCTATTTTGCATGTTTTATTAATCCAACTCGAAAGACGGCATGTAAAAGCTATAAGCCAAGCCAATGCTTCAAGGTTTTAGTTACGAAGTGCGGAAGTTTGCGTGTGTATCCTTTTACACTTGCACTTGACATTATTATAGGTTGGCAAAACTCATTCGCGAATTGTATTTATGGATTAAAGAACCACAACAAAACTTGAGTTTACCGAGTGAATACCACATAAAACAACCATAACATAACTTGTGTGATATTTCGACTTTAGTCATCTAATCATCTATGACTTTCCTACATACCAAGTTTATTAGATCACTTCGTCAGTAAAAGAGATTTTGTTTTATAAAATGCTAGTTTTTCCTCTGTCAACAAAAGTTCTGCAGTGAATAATTCCGTTTGTCGTTCATCTCCTCCTACTCTTTTTACTCATCATTGTTTTACTCCAGCTACAATTCCGTGCCATATTATTTTCCGTTCTAACATTCATCGGTTGTATGCATGACAATTTTTAAAAAATTAGGATTCCTTTTTTGGCATTGGTATTGCATGGATAGAGTACCGCAACGTCTGCAATCTAAAATTGTAAAGGTTCGGATGTTTAAATGGTCGTAGATCATCTAAACTAAAAACACTAGTGTGCAAAAGTTTCGTTGTAAACGCAAATTTTACAATCACAAGGAAAAATAGCAGCAATTGTAATATATTTGTACTAAAACGTTCGGCGAATGAGTCCGGAATCACATAAGTAGTACATTCGATTTCGAACTGCAACACACAAGACTGACGATGGACCACGTTCATCAACTCCAGGATCTGAAGAACGATTGTCCCAGGTATAGTTAAATGTATTTATTTTCCTCTGTTTGCAAATTTTTTAACCGATTTTGGAACTGAGGACATATTTTGCTTGAAATGAAAACGAATTTTATGGACATTTAAGAATTCATTTTGTAAACGGCAATTAAAATTTTGTCTTTTATTTGTCCCTTTAAATATATCGAAATACGATAATGTTATTCACCAAATCCGTTATTACGTACTCATAAAATACTTTCTCTTCCCTTCTTTTCTGTTTGCCAACCTGTCTATTGAATTGCCATTCCTTAATCGAATGCTTTAAAAATAGATTCAGTTGCTGTTGCTGATTTAACTTTTTCTTTGTCATCACCTTACGAAATGACTAATTTTTTTGCTGAAATAGGCATCGCGTAAGCGTATTGTTCCAATTAGTGAGTACACTACACTCTCCCGAGAAAGTTCTCTAATGAATTCTTTATACTTCTGAGCAATATTAAATTTCAAGGAAATGAATGGTCCCTGAAACGTGAAAATCATTTTGGTAAAGAGTTATAAGGCCTACGCGTGCACAAGTTTCAGAGATGACAATGGGTAGATAGGAGTGGATTTTGGACAGTCAAAGATGATCTCGTCTCAAATGAAAAATTAGGCATTTGTGATTTTAGTTTTTAAAAAGTGATCCAATAAAATCCCTTAAAATGACCAAAATGCGTAAAAACTCAACTTTATATCCATTTCAAAACTTCTAAAATCTCCAAAATGCGATAAAGTATTATACCCATCGATGATTTTATACAAAGCCCCATACATTTTCTATTTCTGAAATGTGTTGAGACGCTCTAATCTTTTATTATTTTTCGTTCTCTCCTTCTTTCTGTAACTTCGTCTAGCTGTCGACATATCATAAGCATGAGCAACGGGAATGATGGTGAAAATTTCGAGAAAACTTTGATGTCGGAACTAAATGCTCAACAAAAGAACTCGTCCTCCACTTTCCTAATCATTCCAACTCCAACACTTGAAACAATTGTCTTTCCCCAGCTACCAAAGCAGCATCAGCATCCCAGGAAGAATGAAAACGAAGTCCAAGTCCAACTTGAAGAAGATAACGAGCGTGAGCTGTCCACGTCTTCCTCGTCATCAGGAGCGTCTCAGCAGCAATCACCATCTCCAGTGGAACAAGTTTCTATCGTTAAGTGCACTTCCTGTGACAAATGTAAACTTAATTACAGCAATTAAAAGCAATTTCTTTAAATTGTTTCTGCTTTTCTTTCCCCCTCCTGCCAAGCCAAGCCAAATCAAGCCACTACTTGCTAATTTTCTATGCATGTTTTACCAAAGTACTTACCAGGGCTTGGAGAAAGTAAGAGATGATGCCAAGACAAGAGAAGCTGAAAGTGTAGAGTAGAGCCTAAAACGATGCCTTTTTTATTGTACATCGAGTAAATACATTTTCATTTCATGTCTGCTAAAAAGAAAGAATCTAACAAGGGAACCGCCCGAGGTGCCCCCCTTAATCGCATATACCAGTCATACTGTCTTGATCCGCATTTTTTTTCTGGTTACGAATAAGCTTTGTTTTATCTGCAGAAACATCAGATAGATTTTTAATTTTAATTTTTTATCGAATTCTTGCATTATTTGGGTGAGGGTAAACATCCTAACTCAAAATCGATGTGATCATCCAATTCTGACATACGTCATAGTTGAGAGAAGGTTAGTTGTAACCCACTACCGAAAAGAGAAATTTTCTGACACGTCGGATTCCGCACGGTGGTGTTAATATACATTCGATGTTGTATACTCCTACTCCTATGCATTGTAAGTACACTATTTCGGATACAAAAATTAAAATTAATAATTACTCTGATGTTTCTGCAGAGAAAACAAAGTTTATTCGTAACCAAAAAAAATGCTGATCAAGATAGAATGACTGGTAAATGCGATTAAGGGGGCACCTCGGGCGGTTCCCTTGTAAGGGGAGAAATATCTGAAACTGATTTTGAATGAAATATGATTTTATGGGAATGTCAAAATAATTTCTGAAATTGCATATTTGCATGTTTTATATTAATTTAGTTCAAGCATAGGAGGGACTTATCACCTTCTGCTAATAGTATCTTCCTCTGTGTACACTTTTTGCATGATGTCATCCAAGTCACAAACACAATACAATTTGTTTTTATTTTATTTTAATTAGTCTGAGAGATTGTCCATGTGGGTAACAAGACTGTATTCATTCTTAATCAGTTCCTCTCACCATTTTTTAGTTGAATCTCTCAATTTGAAAAAGCTCTTTAGTAAACCTCAGGAAATGACATGAAATAAACTGGTTTTATGCACTAAACACAACAATACAAAGTTAAGTCCTTCTAGAACAAAAAAAAAGTTTGTTCAGAAAAGAAAATCTCCAACTCCTGGACAAAATGTATGACGTCTATACACACTAAAATCATTAGCAAAGTCATCTCTGCGTGCGAAATAATTCCCGGAAGTCTTTTCTAGAAAATTTAAATTGCAAAAAATATATTAAAAGTCCAAGAAAAAAATTGTCTTTCTAATTTTCTTTGCGAATTGATAATGATCATCGCCATTGCCATTGCACTAATTTCAAGTTTTTTTTTCATTAAAAAAAGCTCCCAATTTGCTTATGTAAATTATGTAGACGAAACGTACTTACTTTCTAATTTGCATTAAAGCTGGCGTTTTAATTTCTTTTTCTTAAAAAAATGTTCTTATTTTCTCAACAGCCATTGCGTTTATGGTGAGCGGACGAATTCACAGTATTCATGCGTTCCTTCGAGATGATACAAAGCCAAATGGATGGGAACAGGTTAGTTCATTTGCACCAGAGATGATGATGGTGGGTTATGGACAAGGTAATGTATGTAGGGCACTTATAAGTAAAAAGAAAGTTTGATTAAAATTACCTGAAAAGTCTTATAATTCGCCTTCTGCCATCTCTGATGATGACGTTAGTTTTTTATAAATAAAATATTCAGAGTATAGGTATAAAGCATGAACGTAAACAAAAATCCTTTATTTTCCGTAGGTGGAAAGTGGAAGAGATCGGCTCGTTCTTTTCATTTTGAATCAAATCATCTACCGTGAGTATGAAGTACCTGACGAAGATGAACTTCAAGTTGAATATGCTCTTCCTCCGGAAACCGACCTTTCCAAAATAATGTGGATGGATGGAAATGCTGTCGGATTTTACAGCGTGAAACGAAAAGGTAAAAGGTTATGTTATGATGATGATGAAGATGCACTTATTTTTCACTTTCCCTTTTCCAAAGTACTTACGTCACTGCGAATGAGTGAGTAGTATAAAGTTGAATGAAACGAACCGACAAGGTCATGTTTTGTTTTTAAACTTATTTGCGTACGCTTCCTTTAGAGAAAATCGATTAGGGAATGTGAGATACAGAAGAAGTCTCTCTTTGCCCCGATGAACATAATTCGTAATTTGGGTTTGTTCGTTCTCGTCCTTTTCAAAGTGGTAAATGTTAAAAACTGTTCATGTTTTTTATAGCGCACAGTGAAAATCCATTGGTGCAGGTTGGGGCATATTGAGAACTACTCGATTCATCCAACAAATTCTTCGACTATGATTTTCTTATCATGAATATCTTAACATGAATTCTGGTCAGCAATCCATTATACATACCTTCTCGAACTAAAAACCCAGTTTAAAAGTTTTTACTACTACCATAGTTTAACCCAAATATGCATACCAATCCGGTGTCAACCCGCAATTGATGCTCAATTTTTATTTCTACTTTCGCAATCAAAGTTGATTGGAACGAACGAAAACAACACTAAACAATGACAAGGCAGGTCATACATTTTGTATACCTACAATAAGACCTATTTTTCTACCTTTTCTGAACTTGAATTATGCCAAGATCAATTATGGAACGTAATGTAAAAAAAATATTAAACGGAAAATTTTGGTAATCTCATACTGCCCCAATTAACATTTAATGTAAAAAAAAGGAAACAAATATCAATGGAAATGAGTTAAAAATAGAAAAGCATTTCACTTCACGTGCGTTCTTAGGTCTTGAGTAGGCACTTAAAAATGGGAAGTGCTTGACAGTTGAAAATTTTCAACTGTCAAGCACTATAGAGAATCTTCTACATTTATGTAGAAGATTCTCTATAAACTGTATTTGGATGTTTTGTTTTGGTGTGTAGGGACTCTCGACCTTGATGCAATGGAATGCTACAGCATGACTGTTCTTGACACCCTCTTCATTAGGAATTCGTATCGTCGAAAGGGTTACGCTTTAGCTGCGATTCAAGACGTTCTGTGTGAGTTTCCAGACCAATACATTGGATTCAGTGTACCTATTTCAATTCCGATGATCAAAGGTGAGCAAGTTACTTTTTCTATTTTATTTTCGGTTCAAGATTAATCACATGAAGTTGGTTGACATTCATTTAACTAGCGTTAGCGTCGTTTGCATTTCACTTCCAAATTAACTGACTGAGACTTCAATTACAGTGTTCTCGCAAATCGCTATTCCAAACACGACAAAATCATAACTTCTTACCTGGAGCGAAGCATGATCAAAATCTTTCTGTTTAATGAATGGCACATGAATATATGCAAAGATTTGAAGAATATTCCCACTGGGAAAGGTACTATGCAAAATCTGAAACGAAAATATATATTTGAACCCACTATTTCTTGATTTGAAATAGGAAGATTTAATGCTCTAAGGGAAGAACAGAATCAGGATTGAGGGGAAGAGAATATGAGAAAAGAAACCATTAAAAGGCTATATAAAGCCTGGCCTGAAGTGCATGTTGAAGTACTTTTCTCAAAGCAAAAGCAAAGTTTAAAACAATACAGCACGTGTCAGTTTCTAAAATCTAAATTTGAAATGAAATACAACTCAGAAGAACAAGCACGCACAGCTTAAGGTCAGAAAAGTTAAATTTATTGAATTTCCTATTTTTGAAGCCATTGACTCGATCACGAGCTACGAACATGAGCCCAATACAAAAACAATGAACAAAAGCTATAAATAGGTTTTTAATGAAACTCAAATCTTCTATGGCTTTCACGATAATGTAAATCAATTTTCTAAAAGCGTCCTTGAAACTTCCTGTTTCTATTTTTGAGAAAGATGAAACGTGTTTTTGATTTGATTTCTATTTGTGATAATAAAAAAAATCTGATCTTTATTTTTCTGTTTTTTTTAGTACTCAAAAGACATCTGGAATTGTATCCCGCTGATAGAATGAAATTATGGGAGGTTACCGGGACCGGATCTGAAGGCAACTGTCAAATTCTCTGGTTCCTGCTACACAAGTCGTGATGGATTTGTAATTTACAAATAAATTAATTGCACAAGTACAGATTACGCTTTGTCTGACGATGACGCTTCATTTGTGGCCTTCACTTCACCTGTGACTGTAATATCATTCGCACTTTCGACCTGAAATAGAAGTACATATACAAGTTGTTCAATTCAATTACGTATGGAAAAAAAACCTAATAAAATGCTAAAGACTTTTTGATCAAAGGAAATTATTATGGTTAATTTATGTAAAAGGGCGAATAAGTTTAGTGTTGGCTTTGTGTACACGTACACATGTGTACACACGGTTACACACGGTTTTTGAGACGTTTTTGAACGTGTAAACGTAAACGAAACATAACATAAGTTGTAGAGCTACTGTGCTAGGTACGTCATTCCTAGTAGTAATTAATTTTTTTTTCCTACTTGCAAACTCATAACATTAACATGTTTTCATTTGAATATGATTAGTGTTGGCTGTGTGTACACGTACACATGTGTACACACGGTTACACACGGTTTTTGAGACGTTTTTGAAGTATAAACGTAAACGAAAACCGTAGTACACAAAACGAAAATGGCTCATTCGTTGAAAAACCGAAACGAAAACACGTTTACAAACACGTTTTCTCGTGTTCGTGGTTGACATGTCCGTTGTGCTGAAAGTAAGCACATCCCTTTTCTCAGCATTTATGAGCAAAGTGTCAACGTTTCAAATCACCATGTTCAGTTATGGGGCGCAGTAAGAAATTGCGGAAATTTCGAATGACTTCGGTTTACTATTTTGTTTTTAAGGGCATGAATGAAAATTTTAGTGTGGCTAATTAGACATTTAGATTTCTTGGCATGTTGAAGTTTGATTTTATGTCCTTCTTTACTGTTTTACGTGCGTAATTTAAAGCCGGTTTGAGATGACTGGTAACCAATTCAGTATTGTAAACGACATTTAGATAGTTATTCCTGGGATGCCCGATCGAAATGAAAGGTTTGTTGAGGCATGTAGGGACACGTTTAGAATACTCTTATAGGTCCATACAACTTAGATGCAATGCAATGGGTGTAATTGAACTTTGTAGTTTTTGAAAAAAATAAGGGCAAAACGGCAAATCGAAAATTTGTTAACGTTTAGTACACACGGTTTTTCGTTTACAACCCTGTACACAAAACGGAAGTAAACGCAGCATCTGTACACAAACCGAAAAGTGTTCAACTTGGTATTTTGGAAATCCAGCACAGGTAAAACACAAAACGGTCCGATATGTGTACACAAAGCCAACACTAAATATGATGAAGTTATTCGTGCTTTGAAATATGAAAAAAAGTACCTTAACTGCATCTAGGTCAACTTTCCCTTAAAAAGCAAAAGCGATGGAATCCGGTTTACAGATAACCTTATTATAAAATGCCGTTTAGTCTCAATTGCCCGGAGTACTGTAAATTTGAGGAACTTGAAATCATATTATTATTTACGGAAAGAAAAAAAATTAGTGCCGTTTTGAAAACTTCATTTGGTCCACGTTTTAAGAAACCTGGCGATTTATTGCGATTGTGAGTACATGCCCTTATAATCCCATTTTAAAAACATACAATATGTCAGCTCACATCACAACTACAACTTCCGTTTATGTACTTTTGTTTGACGTTGACGTTTGTTATGCATCATACATAACTGATTTGCCTTCTGATCTTTGTCCAAGTCCATGCATCACAATCACAATCAAAGTTGATTACATCCTTCCTAATAATTCACTAGGTTCCTAGGTTGTTGTTTGTGACAGTGACATGGCATTATTGCCAGTGATGAATAGGAACCAAGAAGTCGTCAATCGTCAACTTATTTTAGGTCTCCTGAAACGAAAAACAAATGTGCAATGTTGGTGATCCAATCCATCCATAAAGCATCTAGGGAAATATGCACAGTGAATGAAATGTAGGTGGCTTGACTTGCCTTGTTATCTTGTTAAAATAAATTTACGTAAGATATTCCCACGAACCGCAACGCAACGCCAACGAAATAAAGTACTATCCTTAGGGAAATGAAATACCTGGATGGAACATTTTCAAAGAT
>JAHZMX010000406.1:0-14491 GCA_027743895.1 Seira musarum
CGGTGGTATTTGGTGGTGTGGTCGGTGGAACAACTCCTGGTGGAATGAATTTGGCGGTGTGGTCGGTGGAACAAATCCTGGTGGAATGAATTTGGTGGTGTGGTCGGTGGAATGATATTGAAGGGATGAAGCTCCATATTACTAAAGAAATGAATCGCACTACCAAAACACCTGATATTATGATGTTGTCAATGTTAGATAATTCAACAAAATATGAACGATAATTTCATTATTTCACAAGATGAATTGCAACAATAATGACTTCTTTTTGTAAATGTTTTAAAACAACTCGCAACAGTTACTATTCATTCGCGAATGAGTTAATTCATTTAAAAAAAAGAAAAGAAAATCGAATGGTTAGGTTAACAGAACTATCTCTTTCGAATTTCGATAGTAAACCGGAAGCCAAGTAGAACGAACTTTTGAAAAATTATGAATCAACCTTCCAAGCTAATACTTTTTATTGTTATAATAATCAATCCATTTAGACATTTCGGAATTCTCGGGTTCTAATTCGGTGGTGTGGAAAAAAAGACCAAACCACACCACACCACCGGTGGTATTTGGTGGTGTGGTCGGTGGAGCAATTTTTGGTGGAATAGATTTGGTGGTGTGGTCGGTGGAACCAAGCTTGGTGACATGATATTGGTGGTGTGGTCGGTGGAGCTATTGTGTGTGGTGTAAAAATTGTGGTGTGGACTCCCTCTTGGTGGTTTGCAGAACCCTGATCGTCAGTAGGGAAAATTGGGAGGTGAAAAATTGGAGAGGAGATATTTGGTCAGTGGGGATAATTGAAGGGTGGCATAATATGTAGGAGAATAATTACAGTGCCCTGGGGATCCCTACGTTATTATTGCAACCTATCTGATTCAATAACCACAGAAGGCATAACAACTTCTCACTGAGCATCAGAGGACCATACACGTCAACAGCTCTGATAGCAAAGTCACGTAGGCCAGCGAGTAAGGGAAGAGGAGTGAGAATATAGAAATTAAAATAGCTTTTAAGTTTCTAGAAATCAGTTGATTTCTAAACTCCTGTCTATTATTTAAGGGGGATTTTTTTATTAAATATTATGAATTTTATATTGTACTTCTCTTGGACTTTTTCGAGCGTTTTGTTATTTCACAATCGCACCTTTACCTCTCACAGACAAGTGCATTAATAGTTATCCCAAGCGACATAGACATCCCCTTGCTGACGCCTTCCTTCATAACCAGTTTCTATCTCGCGTTAACACTGAAGTCACAAAAGCATCTAGTTCCTACAAAAAATAAACCTGTGCCGTTGCGACAGGGAAATGTGGCCCTGACAGACCAAGGAACCCGACCCCAACTTTACCCCAATAATGATAACCATATAGACTGTGTATTAATCACCCAATTTTGCTAAGTCTTGACTCAATCAATAGAAAGTTATGATTATTGCTGTTTTTAGTTGTACGCAAACTACAGAGTGGTCCGTAATGGTTGTTACATTTTAATTGTTGAAACTCAAGCGCCATCATATGCAATGACCCTTTCCAGTATATATAATGATAATATATGTTCTCATTAACAACTGGAAAAAATTTCGAAAAAAAATCTTGAAAAATGCCCTCAATACTGGCAAAGGAAGTTGAAGCCCTCGATTTGGGGCTTTCCGAACACTATCTGGCGCCAGAGGATATCAAAACTGGGCTTTCAATATTAGGTCATAGTGTTTTTATGATGTCTATTTATCGAGTGTTAAATTCTATTGGGGAAATGAGAAGTGGAGCCATTTTGAAGTAATCTGGACGCCCCCGAATAGCTCGTACCAAAACCTTGGATTACCAAGGTCGACATCCAACCCCGGAAAAAGTACCCTCCAAGCCTCCGTCTGATGTCAGAACAACTTCAAACATCATAACTAGAGATGGGCAAAACATGCGCTAAAAACGGTCAAAATATGCATGCATTTATGCCCTAAAAAAGACCAAAATATGCACTTAAATATGCGCTAAAAAACTAAAAATTTCAGCATATTTTGGTATAATTGTGCTAAAAAATTTCATTAATTTCGTTGTTTGGCTCATTTATAGTTAATTTGTAGCCAAAATCAACAAATTTGTAGATTTTGTGTGTGAGAAAAACGGTTAAAATAAGATAACGCCGTTTTTTCTAAGATTGCCCCATCGTTTTACCAAATATTATATAAAAAATTTTTTGGAAGCATAACGCTTCGACGAATTTGGGGGAAAATTAGGGAGTAAAAAAGCGCTTTGGTGAATTCAATAAGTTCAAATGTCAATTTTTACCCAAAAAAGGTTTGATTTTTACCCAATTTTGCAATTTTTGGCAAAATATGACCGCGCATATGCAATATGCGCTAAAAACCCAAAATATGCAAAATATGCGCTAACAAATGCAGTTCATCTGGCTTATTTTTGTTGGATATGAAAAAATACCGAGTCTTATCGCTCTACGAAAACGCACAAAAAACATGCATTTGCATGTTTTGCCCATCTCTAATCATAACCAACTATTATACGAATAATTCACGAAGATCCCCAGAAAAAAGCTCAACGCAAAAGGAAAATTTTTGTTCTTTCTGATGGACATCGTGTAAACCGGAAGTTGAACTTAAGGCAGCAGTATGAAGGTCATTTAACAGGAAATGGCTCAAAATTTGTGGCCCATAATGACAAAGCACTAATTTTTTGCCGGATTGTGATGGATTCCAAAGAATTGACCACAAAAAAGCTAAAAAAGAGGCTGAGAACTTCGTTTACCAAAGACATGAAAAGTTCATTCAGCAAATGATGGTGCTCGGAGCTATTTGGGGTCAAGGAGCTCTACCACTTATGAAGGTGCCACCAAACATAAACAATTATGTACAGTAATATGTGGAGCTTGTTTTGCAGCCACTGATGGAGGATCATGTCCCTAAAATATAAGGAGAAGACGCCAGCAAAATGTATGTGAACAATGACGCTGCGTCATCATACACTGCCAAAATAACTCAAGCTTACGCCATGGTTTTGAAGTGGCGACTCGGGATCACCCTCATATAAAATCAGGATATACCTATTGAACTCCCTATTGCAAGCTTTATGGGTTTCTTTAGCTTTAATTACCTCAAAAACGACTTTTTAAATGGAAGTCAAAAACCCTGAATGGTGTCTGGAAAACCATAAAGAACGAGTAAAAAAAAGTAACCCCGGAAACTGTGAGAAAAGTGCTAGACTCTTGGAAAAAAGATGCAGGGCTAATGACCAGATAGAATGGAGATCACGTTGCACAAACCCAACAAATTCAATTATGCAAATTGTCGATTTCAAAAAAAATATTATGTCATGTAAAAACCATTTGGGACCCCCCTTCTGTATGCCCAGGTTAAAGGTTATTTCAAATTTTCTCGACCCGATATACTCAAATTCCTGCAAAGATCGTCATCACGAACATAATTAGAAATGATCTTGGAATTGTGATCATAGCAACCCGATGTAAACCAAGCATATTGCCCGACTGTTTGTAAACTTAAGATTGTTCAAGACTCAGGATTCGAATAGCGATTCGATCATCGTTCATTCTTAACTTAAACCCATTCTTGATTGAATGAAATTAATACCATATTAAAAGTGCGTTTACACTTTTAAAGTGAAAAATGCCGTATATTTACAAGAATCCACTGGTTCATCCCAAGGAGTCATGTCAGAGCGGTACATTTCATGCAATTATAGAAGGATACATACCATTCAATAAAAATCAGGGGTTTCACGAATTACATGATGTAACAGATTTTCTATAGTGTCGGCCATTTGTTATGGTTTATATTGATGTTGCACAAAGCTATGCGAATTGTTGGACAACGAAGGCTATTGAACCAATTTTGTCTTCTTCGGATTTTGATGAAGTAAATAAACGATGCAAAATACCTGTTCAGGTAACAGGTAGTTGTTAAAATGGGTAGAAGACGTGACTTATAAATTTAAGACATCCGCAAAAATGTTCCACTTTTGCTCCACTACGGATAAAAATTTTTATTAAATAGTACCACAAAATTCTGTTTTGCATATAATCGCCTGCCGGCAAATAAAACTTTGTATATGGAGAACATTACATATACTTAATGCATCATCACAATTGAAAACGTAAAGATGTATAACAAACGTTTCGACAACTGACCACTGTACTGCAATGGAGGATAGACGCTAAATAGTCATTTCCAGGCCAAAATTTGCGTTGGTAACGTTTTCCTGCCATTTTCGAAAAAGATGCCCCCACTGAAACCTAAATATTTCAAAAGAGCCACCCAGACCAAACCTGATTTTGGTCTTAAAAATTTGCAATGGTCGAATCTACCTGTGTACCAATTTTCGTCTCGACGGCTGTTTCGAAATATTTATGATGGCCTGGCTATGACTACCTTTAAGCTCCTTTGCAAAATTAAACGGGCAACGTATATCGCCCCATGTTAAAATCGAAATCTTGACTTTTCATATGAGCTCCATGTTGTCTGCGCGGATCTGAATCTTGGGCTACACGGGTAATTTTCAAGGGGATTTCAGATGGTGGTATCAGTTTTTCAGGCCATCCACGGATCAAAGAGATACAGCCTTTGCAAAATAATAAGGGCAAAATGAAAAAATGAAAAAGCGCGATTACTTTTTTCAGCGAGAAAAAATGATTCTTCCAGTGTATAATGTGTAGTGTGTATATATAATATATAACTTGTACGTTTCAACTATAGAGGACGAGATGAGGTCATGGGGTATCCCAGGAATTAATATCTGGGATGTGATCATACATCTCCCGATGTTCGCAGACGACACAATCATATTCGCTCGTAGTGCGAACGCACTCCAAAAGAAGCTAAATAATCTAAGTGATTACTTTGATAAAATGGGATTGGAGGTTAATGTAGACAAAACTAAAGTAGTTATTTTTAGAAGAAGGCAAAGAATTAAGACTACAAAATTCTATTTTAATAATAAAGAACTTGAGATAGTCCCTGAATATGTGTATTTGGGTGTACCCTTTACTGATGTAAGTAAACCCTTAGGAAGGTCACTTAAAACAAAAAGGTTCTATCCTTTGCAGAGGAGTATATTTTATTACGCAGAATGAGTGATACAAGTAGACTAACTTTAAAGTGTTACATTGCGTTCTTTTATATAAAGATTTCATGCACTAATACAGTATTATAGACTTTTAGCTCATTATGCTCTTTTATAGAATAAAAGAGAATTAACACATTATGTCAAAAAGGAGAATTATACCAGTTTGGTTAATTAAGTATTTTTGAGTAATAAAGATAAAGCTTGTTTGTTTACATAGGTATATAGATATAATCTAAAAGTGCATATAGGTATAATTCAAAGAGTTTGCCTTCATTCTCCCTCTTCAAATTGGGTAGTCATACCTCGTAGGATGGAAGTCCATAAGGCTTCATCATCATCTTCGTCTTTTTCTGCATCGGCTGTATTTATGTCTTGTTGAGTTCTGGGTAGTTCGCATGTATCTTCATCCTCAATATAGAATGGTGATGGGGGTGATAAAGGACTTAATGGCCTTGAGTTGAAAAGAGATGTGTTTGGGCTGGCTGGTACGAATTCCTCTATTGGAGCTGAATATGGAACAGGTTGCATTGCACTTGATGTTGATGGCTGTGGTTCTGCTGTAGGTGTTGATGTTGGCTGTGGTGCTGGTTGTTGATCGTCGTGGCACAATGTCAAAAGTTTCCTCTTCTTGAATGGCAGATCTTGGTCTTCTTTTTCCGTTTGAGTTGATGTATCAATTTTGGAGACGAATGGGATTTCATTATTAAAATCCCAGATAATAAAATCTTGCAACTTATGCTGAATCTCCGTGATAATGGGGGAGAAGGCCTGGGGAAACACTGCCATTATAAGAGCCCATGTTTTCAAAGTAATATATTTCTGACTGAATCTCTTCCAGTTGTTAAATTCTGTCCTTCGGATTGCGTCGCTGTAAGCTTCGATTAAACCAAAGTTGTCGTTTGACAAGAACTCCAGAGCGATGACTTCGATTTTTAACTGATGTTTTTGAAAGTGTCTTTCTAATTTGGCTTGATCACGTATGTCCATACAGAAGATAATGGGAGAAGTTACGGTAAGTAAGTAAAGGTGATCGTTTCTTTGTTCGATTAACTCTCCCTTGTGGGTAGTTATTGAGAACGTTTTCTCTTTTTTATACCTATAATCACCATCGTAGGGGGTGATAGTCACAAACTGAAAAGGGTCGCGATAACTACGTGGTGGTGACCTGCGTACTTTTAACATATTTTGGATTAAACAAACAAGAACTTAACTGACAAAAGAGAAGCAGAAAACTAAAGTAGTTAAAAGTTAGTGCCTATATATATATGTTAAAAAGTGTCATTTCATCCTTTTATGTAATCCGAGTCGTTTTTCCAGAGAATTCAAATGGTTTGTTTTATTGATTCCATTATCACATTAGGCTTGGTCCGAGGTTGTATTAGGCCCTTGGTGAGTCAGCACAATCCTGAGTCGATGCTGTTGATCAATCGGCACATTGCCTATTTCGCGGATGTCATCATCATTTCCTTCTGGCTCTGATAATCCTGTTGGCCTTGGATTGATCAAGTTCACTAGTTCGGCTGGATTGTATTGGTTGCTTCGTTGCACTCTTTTTGCATTCTTTTTGTACATATAGTACTTAAGTAGTATATAGGTAATGCACCCAATACATATTGTTATCAAAACGATGAATATCCACATAAGGATGACCGATATGTTGTAGTAAATCTGGATCTCTGGGGGAATATGTACTGTCGCGGCTCGTGCGTTCTTCAATAAGGACATGCCAAGAATAGCTTGCAACATGGTCGAGTTAGGTAAACAAACTCGCCAAAAGAGGTAAACTACCGCGATTGTCAATGGTATGTTCCATATGTACAATAGCAAGGAGGATACGGTGGGAATCTTATGAATAAGATCCGGTAGTTGGAGATGTAAGAGATCATCGATCTCGGTAATGTTGATTGTAGATTCCAAGCTCCATGTTTTGTTCAAGATCTCATCAATGTCCTCGAAGCTATAAGCCTTAATATTGAAAGTATAAGCTTTCTTTACCGTATTTTCTGAAAGTACCGACACGTCGTACTTAGACCATTGACTTGGGATTATATGGTGGACGATTGGCTTGGCATATGGAGAAGCTGGACACGGATAAGGTGCACGAATTAATTTTTGGTGACCCGGCATGCGGAGAAAACAGTTGCAGGAGAAAGCAACTTCCGTAGATCCGTATTTGGTTGTGGGGACGGGGATTGCTGTTCCGGTGATTCCGTTGTTTTCGCAATGGATACTCGTTCCTTCTGGGTGGTTAGTGAGTGACCATCGGTGGAAGTCCAATTGTACCACGAAGGGTCCAGGTGGCATCTTCTTACAGGTGAAGGAACAGGCTTCCTTCAATTCCTTGGCACTGGCTCCTCGAACGATTAGTACACTGCACTGACTTCCTTCTTGTGGATCTCTGTCCTGTTGGCTTACGTAACAAATTCCTTCTGAAGGTTTGCATAATTCTAATGACGTGCCTTGAATGGCAACAACATCAAATTCAGAAACTGCAAGAAGAGTCGGTTGGTGATCGATTGAGCACAGGGAGTCCTCGTACTTGAAGGGGGTATTTATCAATTGGTGAATTGTATATGTTTCGTGTTGTCGAATCAGAGGGGCACGAACAGTAATTAAGATTTTATCATGTGCAATGTTGCACTGGGCCAACTTGTAATTGTAGTATTTTACGGCGTCCTTTGGTGGGATGGCTAGATCATGTTGATGTCGGAGGACTTCCGCTTGGAGAACCATTAGGTCTCTTTGTAATTCGTTGACGGATACTGCACTGAGGGGTAAGAGCTGGGCTCTACAGTGGGACAGTATATCATTAAAATGAAAGAGCTCTGTCGATTTCATGGACAATTGAGCTAATTGAAACATGATGAGTGTTGCTCGGTGCATAAACACAGTTAGGTAGGAGACTATTTCGCCTTCCTCCATATTGGTTTTTAGTTTTTCTTCCATGCTCTTCATGGCCTTTCTGTAAGACCCAAGAGCGGTTGAGACGTTGGAAGTGAAATCCTTGAACGCTTTTTGGATGAGCACAATATTTCCGTGATCCTTGATGATGCTATTCTTCATTTTGTTGAACGTGTTCTTGAGTTGCTTTTGGGATGTGAATAAGGAGTCGAACTGCTGTTGGGTGACCAGATCACAACAAAATCCGTAGAATTCTCCTAGGATTGGTGAGACTACTGGGATGTCTCTACGCGTCCGGACTTCTTCAAGTGAGTCGTTAGTACGTTTTGATCTTCGGGTCAGTTGACCGTCTTCTTCCTCGAACTGAGTTCCGAATGGAGTAGCTCGAACAGATTCTTGTATGATTAACATTTTCTTTTCTACTTCTAGAAGGTAGCTCTCGATACTATCTAAGATTTTACACGAATCTTCTCTTGCATCATTAGGACAATCTTCTTCAAAGACTTTGTATCGACTAATGTCGCTAATGTTAAACTGAATTTCGTAAACCAAAGGAGCAGACGAGCTGTAGGTCAGCACGTGATTTAACTTCTTTGCATATGCTCCGCTTACTACTCTAATTACAGGTTTTGTATAGTTGTCATTCGGGGATTGAGTCAGAGTCAATCCTACAAGGGTTAGACTAATTAATCCTATGAAGAGTTGGTATGCCATGGCTTGAGTGGTAGCTGGATAGTGGGTACCTCAGGAGGTAGGGTAGATTCCGAAGGGGGACCTTAAAAATAAAAGAGGGGAAATTAATTTTGGAATCTAGTAGGGGGTCGGACCTGACGTCCTGCCCTACTGAAATATCCCTTTCCTTGAGTATTGTCACCATCCTTTTTATCGCTGCTCAAGCTTATTTTTCTAGGCCTACCGCGTCCTCGCTTAACTAACTTAGTATTAATAACCGGTGTGTCTGCTTCAGATGGACTGAAATTTTCATCACTACTATCACTGCATGAATCAGAAGGGGAAGCCGAAGATGAAATTTGATGGCCAGGGGCCACATTTTCACCGTCTGACCCCTCCCCGTCTGAAAAGATTGCTACGTCCTCGTAGTCGCTAACCATGTCTTGGACAGTATCCGGGACATGATATTTCTTAAGTCGGTGTATATGTACCTTAAGTTCTTGAGTATGCCCTCGAGAAGGAAAAAGTGGTTTGACAAGGTAATTCAAAGGGCTTAATCTACGAGTAACTACATAAGGGCCATACCATCTTAGGCTAAGTTTACGTGATTGGTCAGGCTTACTAGAAGGGGTATAGACCATAACTTTATCCTTTACTTCAAACTGAATATCCTTAAAAAGGCGGTCTTTGATTGCCTTCTGCTTGGCTAAGGCAGATTTCAAATTTTGGGAAGCTTGTTTGTGAACAGTTTGCATACGCTGAGCTAATTTAGTCACATTTACATCAGTAAGTACCCTATCCTGAAGAACATCGAAGGGAAGCTTCGGTTCTCTACCAAACAAAAGATAGTACGGACTGTATTTAAGCGATTTTTTAACAGTGGTGTTTATCGAAAAACAAGCTGTCTGTAAGTACTTGCACCAATCTTTTTGGTTTTGACTTACAAATTTTGACAGTATGTCCTGCAAAATACGATGCTGGCGTTCTACTAACGCGTTTCCTTGGCTATGATAACTCGTAGTATAGATAGGTTTAGAACCTAACGCTAAGTTTTTACAGATAACGTCTTCAAGGAGAAAACGTACGCATGTCTTAGTAGTGATGTTTCTGATAGCTTTAGCAATAACCCATCGAGTTTTATACTCGACACAAGTAATGATGTATTTGTTAGATCGATAGCTTCTTGGGAAGGGACCTGTGATATCGATCGCGATTAAGTCAAACACTTCGAGATCATCGGTCTCGATATTTAGGGTTTTGCCAAATGTTCCTTCCGGGGAAGGTTTGCGCATTTGGCATGTTAAACATGAACGTACAAACTGCTGGATACGTTCTTTCATGAAGGGGAACCAATATCTGTCTTTCATTCCGTCATATGTCTTTTGTGCTCCGACATGAGCCATTAACGGTGTTGAATGGAATTCATTAATGGTCTCATCTATTATGGCTTCGGGTAAATACAATCGGGGATATTGATCGTTAGAATTACGATAGTACAGTAAATCATTGATAATGTGATAGTGTTTCAATTCTTGTGGAAATTCCTTAACGCGGTCTATGAGCTTGTGTATGGTAGGATCAGCTTGTTGTTGTTCTTGTAATTCTCGAAGACCATCTCTGGCTACGATACTAAATACGTCATCGTCTAGTCCTGAGTCCTTTACAGGGCGCTGGACAATGCAGCGAGATAGTAAGTCGGGTAAGTAGTGTTTCTTTCCGTCCTTGTAGACTATTTCGTAGTCGAGTGCTTGTAGTTCTAGTTGCCATCGAGCGAGTCTTGCTGACGGGTTCTTCATACGTCTTAGGTTGCACAGAACGTGTGAGTCGGTGACGAAAGTAAAGGGTTTTTCCCAAATATAATGTCGAAACTTCTTTGTAGACCACACCATGGCCAGTACTTCTAGTTCGTAGACAGGCCACTGTACTTCAGTATCTTTGATCAAACATCGGCTGGCGTAGGCTACAGGGCGACGTCTGTTTTTGTGGATTTGCAGTAGGGCAGCCCCTAATCCTTTCAAACTTGCGTCAGTATGAATTTCAATGGGTAGATTAGGGTCGAAGTGGGCTAAGATTGGTCCTTGAATAAGATGCCGTTTTAAGTATTCAAATGCTTCTTGTTGAGCTGGAGTCCAATTAAATTTTGCATTGGCCGTAAGTAAATCAGTCAGGGGTTTAGACTTCATGCTGAATTGAGGGATAAAGATTCGATAATATCCACAAGTTCCAAGAAGTGATCTAATTTCAGCAGCGTTTGTGGGGGGTGGCATTTCTTGAACTACTTATACTTTTTCAGGATCGCAGGATATCCCATGAACTGATACCACATGTCCTAACACAACAGTTTCATAATATCCGAATGAACATTTCTGGGGTTTCAAGGTCAGTTTGTACTCGATGAACCTTTCTAGCACTTGTCCTAACTTGTCGAGGTGTTTCTCGAAGGTATCCGAAAATACAATAAGGTCGTCGAAATATTGCAATACTACTTGCTTTGCAATTAAATCGTTGAACACTGCGCGCATTACGCGAGAGAAATGGGCTGGAGCAGTGCTAATTCCGAATGGAAGATAGTTGAACTGAAAAACTCCGAATTCTGTTAAGAAAGCGGTTTTAGGGCGATCTTCTTCCTTAATTTTGATTTGGTAGTATCCGCTTAACATGTCTAGTTTAGTGAAGAATTGGGATCCAGTTAGGGAATGTAGGATCATTTCGATGTCAGGTACTTCGAACACTTGTCGCGGTATGCAAGCATTAAGAGCCTTGTAATTGATGACTACTCTATATTGCTTGGGTGCTCCTTCTGGTGTCTTTTTACTAACTACATGCGGATTAGAGCTCCACGGGCTTCTGGAAGGTGACACTATACCACATTCTAACATCTCGTTCACATGTTCTCGAATAATTCTGGTTTCTTCGGCAGATTTCCGATAAAATTTAGCTTGCACTGGTGCCCATTTTCCTGTGTCAATTTCGAATTCTTCAACAAGAGCTTTTCCTAGATCCTTTAAAGACCATCCAAAGGCCTTGGAATGCTTCCTTAAAAGGTTAAGGAGTTGTTCTTGTTTGGTTATGTCTAGTTGCGGATTAATATCTAGAAGCTTTTCTTGTTCAGTCGTGAATCTATTAGAGGCCTGTGTTTCGGGTTCAATGTTAAAGATGGCGGTCTCCAAAGAACAAGCTGCATCTTCCTCTTGTGTCTGTAGTTCCTTGACGGAGAAGTAAATGGGTATTGATTCTCCGTAAATTCTCATGCAACTATTGTTGAGGTCCAGGATGGCGTTAAAGTGGCGCACGAAGTCGAGTCCTAACAAAATATCGTGGCTGATTCCATCGCAAACGTAGACGGGATGCTCTAGTTGCTTTGTTTTACCGAATCCAATATTAAAATGTAATTCAGCTTCTACGAATCCTAAAACTTTAATGGGTGTTCCGTTAGCAGCGGATAGGTTTAACTTGAACGAATGCACTATCAACGGGGGTTTAAACTTAGGCAAAATTGCTGAATTTAGAATGGAGCAAGTCGCTCCGGTGTCAATTAGTCCTACTAATTTCACTTGGCTGAGGGACAAGTCACACAAGATTTTTCCTCCATTAAGGGGATTAACTAAGGAAACGGAGTTTAGTAGAGCTTTTAACGGATGATCAATGCATTCTGTATTGGAGATGGGGTTGTTGATTGAGATTGAGCTGGAAGAGGCTGCGGCTGCTTCCAGCTCCGTTACGCGTTTCCCTGCGGCGTTTTGGAGTTTTTGGATTGGTTTTGGTTCCCGTTTTGTTGCTTTTTAAGCCAGGCTTCTCTTCCGCGGCATTCTAGCTTTCTATGACCGGTCTTATTACACCACCAGCATATGAGTTTTCCGTCCACGGTTCGGTCTATTTGGGCCTGCTGTCGTTGGTCCTTCGGTCTTGATTGGATTCCATCGATTGGGTTTGTTTTCCTGGCGTTGCTTGTAAGAAGTGGTTTTCTTTTCGACGGCTAATGCTTCCATTTTAGTAGTCAGTTTATCAATTGTGGATTGAAAATGTCGAATTGTTTTATCCAACTTTTCTCCTGTTTCAGAAGGTTCACCTTCGCCTAATTCGTTAATGGATCCTTTTTCGCCTCTTTTTCCTCTTCCATAAATGGCGTCGAAACGTTCGTATTCACGTAGCGCTTCTAGGGCTTCTTGTGGTTCTTTAACGCCCTTCTGCCATAACATTTTGGCTACCTCCTTGGGAAGGCCTCTAATGAGATATTTGATACGTTGTTCGCTGGTAATAGAGCGCTTAGGAGAATCTCCTTCCAACTGGTCGCATAAGGACATAATGCAGTAGTAGTATTCCTCATAGCTTTCCTTATCCGTTTTGGTACGGTTTCTTAATTGTTCTTGAATTCGCTCGTATGTTATCCGTTCGGAGAAGGCTTTTATAAAGTCGGCTTTTAAATTTTTCCAGGTTATATCTTGCTGTAATGCGTCGTGTTTATTTTTGTAGTTAAAATAGAATTCTTGTGCTGAACCCGTTAAATACATCGGAAGGAAGTTAGCCATCATCTCTTCGTTCCATTTTTGAGCCTTTGCTACTACTTTGAATTTAACAATCCAAGTTTAGACATTTTCTCTGCCGGAAAAGGGAGACGGTCCAGGAAGTGTTGGATTTTGGACGTAGACCGTTTTGGGTGTCTCTCCTCCTGATTCAGGCATCTCGGAGTCTGATGAGGATGAGCTAGTTCCGTCTGAAGAAGAGGTGATTACAATTTCTTCGACCTTCGGGGCAACAAGGGATTCTTCTGGTTGTGATTCCGAAAAGAAGGAAGCAGCTGAGTATTGGTATTCAAAAGGGGAAGGTGGAACGGGAGATTCAGGTTCTGACGGAGGATTAGTTTCGGATGGCTGTTCTTCTAATGGTTCTGGTTGGATTTCAGGAGGTTCAGCTTCCGGACTTTTAAAAACGTCGTCTTCAGTTGCACTACAGAAACTATCCTGTTCGTCTTCTATAGGAACTACTACTGTAGATTGATCGGCGAATTCGGCCGGAGTTGGTGTTGCTAAACTAGGGTCGGGTTCGGTTACAACTTCGAGTCTGAGAGTTGTAGTAGTTGTTGTAGTACTTGCACTACTAGCAGACCTTGGTTTAGGTATTAAGCTAGAGGAAGAACTGGTTGGAACACTGGACGTTGAACTGCTCTGAGTTACTGCTTGTTTACCTGAAGGATTTCTATAATCTAGATGTTTGAATAACTTTTGATATTCTTCAGTTGTTTTTGTAGCAGTGTAATCAAATTCAGGATTAAGACCGGCTAGGCGTTTTGACTTTTTCAATTGCTTTTGTTTTTCATCCCCGCTAGCCATATGATTCCATTTACTGGATGTTATACCGAGTCTACTTCTTTTACCAAACTTATGAGTATAAGGCCCTGGTCCTTAGGCCTCAAGGAAGGTTTCTTATACTAATTGCATAAGTTCTAATGATAGTTGAAAGTTTACATACCAAATTGTGTGTCCCTTACACAATTCAAGGTAGTCCTTTGCTTTGGGGTAAGGTGAGACGTCTCTTGGATTTCCGACACTGCAAGTCGAGAACTTGTTTACAGCACAGTAAACAGTTGAATAGTAAGGCTTAAAGATGTACCACCTGATACTGGCGGTATGGCACTATACTACTACAACACTTTCAACTTAAGGTTCCCTTTGACCTCTTGACCTCCTCAAAAGGATCCCGGTTGAGCCCCCAAAATGTAAGTAAACCCTTAGGAAGGTCACTTAAAACAAAAAGGTTCTATCCTTTGCAGAGGAGTATATTTTATTACGCAGAATGAGTGATACAAGTAGACTAACTTTAAAGTGTTACATTGCG
>JAHZMX010000407.1:0-14830 GCA_027743895.1 Seira musarum
GGCAAGTGAAAGTAAAGATTAGTTGAGATTAAGAAGTGAAAGCATCTTGAGTTTTGGGAGAAATGGATGATAGTCTGAGCATATGCTTCATGCTTCGATGGCTGAGCTGAACTACAACGCAAAAGACGCCTTTGCTTAAACTCTTTGCAGCGCAAAGAAACAGAGAGCCCCATCTTGAGATTTGAGGGGGAATGTGATAGTGATGTTGATAAAGCAACTTGCTGCTCCTTCCCTGTCTTTGTTCAGCAGGAAGCAAAAAAAAAGCTGACATACCTTTCTCTTGGCTCTCATTATGGCTTCCCTAGAGGTCCTATAAATGGAATGTAATCCAATAAGCCTTCTCCTGAAACTCCTTCCCATAAAATTGGGATTTAAAAGTTCACTTTCTAATTGTATATTCACTTTGTACTTAATTGCACACATTCAATTAAAAATATTACCAAGGAAAAAAATCTTCCTGTTCAACCGCAGTTGCACTACTTAATTTCAGATTAAGTTATATTAAGTCGATATTTAATTAACAATGGGCACATCATCATTTCTAAAATTAGTCACTTCACATGATTTTAACACAAAATTATTTTAAAATAGGGGGAAATTGAAACAACAAAATAGCTTTTATTTATTTCGGATGGTGATGATAAAGCGATACAGATTTTTCCATTCACATCTAATCAGATCACAAAATCTTTTTTTTTCACGACACACTCAATTCAATAGGTTTTGTTGAGTTAGATGGTAAAAAAGTAGGTTGTAGGAGATCCAATGCTATCCACAGTGTTGAACAAAGAGAGAGTTTTATTTTGTCACGGGACTACCTACCAATCTACATAAATACAAGGTGATGATGATAATGATGAGTTTCCACTAAAAATGGTTTTTCAAAAACTGACTTGACGAGCAAGTTTCGAGCTGTGAACAAATCGAGATTAGAAAGCATACTGACAAAGGCTTGGTAAGGTACTATGGACATCGTGGAACGTAGACATCCAAATTGCAATTGTTTAGCTTAGCTGAATTGATTTGATCATGATGCTAGCATTTTTGCATTATTTTCATACCTACATCCATATCCACCCCTTTCAAAAGTATATTGAAGCATCAGCATTTTGCATCAAGTGAATCATAGTGGAATCGGAAGGGAAAGGAAGTTTAGTATTTCATGCTCTGGATTTTCGTATTTCAAGTTTGAAATTAAATTGAATAGAGTATTCAACGTTTGAATTTCGATCCTCTAACGATCAGTAACCCTCTCAGGTTTGTGAGAGAGCTTTACTCACCTGCACAATGCAATGCAATGATCGCGTTACTTCCTGTCCGTGCGATACGGCCACTGACTAAACAAGTATAAAGCCACCCTCGCATTGTCATGTCGGGTGGGTGGGTGGCTTGGTTAGCTTGGATTAGACAAATTTCATGAGCTTCTGAACAATTGACCGTATTATCAAGAGTGGAGCTATTTCATACAAAAAGTATGCCACTTCATTATGAACTGCAGCAGTTACGTTATGCATACGTTCACCATATTTGATTCTAATTCTAAAAAATGGATTAATTAAGTTGGAAAATAAACGCTAATGAATTTAATGTGATGTATGCATAATCATCATATCATCATCATCGCCATTATTACACTTCAGCATGTTAAAGTACGACGATGTATGTTCAAGCCCCTTTTCCCAGAATTTTGGAGGGATATGATATTGAATGCAATGCAAAAATGAATTAGAGAAACACGAAACACACCTGCATAATATGATGCGATTATAACGATTGACCAGGCAATCGCAAACCCATTCGCAATCGTATTTTTTGCTAAAGTTCTTTCAACCCCTCACACGTAGGGACAAAAATATTTAGTGTTGTTTCACCAGGGATGGAGTGATCCATAATCGGAATTACGTTTGTACAATGAATGTTGTAGTAATTATAGCGTAATGTGATGCGGGGAGGGATCAGCAACCCCCTAAACGAACTCTCATCGCATCGTTGCTCATCCAAGTGGGAAAGCCTTTCCAAAAGCAGGGTTTTTGCTTCTAATGCATGTTTAGGTACTCGCGTTAAAACTTTAGTTTATAGTGAAAAAATATATGTTGTTCAATGACTTCCGTATTGTAAGTTGGAGTGGAAGGAAAGCACTAAAATTTGGCCTCACTTTTGGAGCCTCTCTGGTTTTTAAAAAGCCAACGGAATGTTGTGGAAGCCAATATGTATATTATCCTCTAAAATTTGTGTACTCCTCTTAAAACGGCAAACAAATGAGCTATAAAACAAGTACAGCTTCATGTTCCCGTCTTATGCAATTAGCACAGATAGTGATGAAATGCAATGATGAAAAAATGAAATGCAACAATGCATTACTGTTGGAACTTGTTGGATGCACTGGAAATAGAGAACTGAGCACTAATTGAAATGTGTATTGGGTGACAGTCAATGTATTTTTTTTACTTTTATATGAATAGACCTTAATTAAGCAGAAGTTAATCAATCCATATTCAAATTTATGAATGCTTGGCTGAATCCAAAGCACAATCGTAGATGAAATCTTCAAGGTTTCGCTGCTCTTGAAACTGAAATTACCTTCGTCCAGTCCAGACCAGAGTAATAAAATTCGCTCGATTTATGACGGGATGTGATATCTGATAAGGTTTCTTTTTTTCGGGTCCTGGATTATGGCCTTCTGGGGCAAGATAAGACATGCAGATAACGGGAGACAAAACTGACCCTGTATTAAATTTAGACGGGATAATAGACAATGTGCATATAATTAAGATGCTCTTTCATGATTAAAATGTAATTTAAAGAGTTCAAACAACTCTAAAATTATACGTGAAAATATTGTGACGCATAAATTTTATGAGGCAGATTCATATGACTAGTCTGACAGTAGAATTTTAATTTTCTTAATTCGCGTCGGTCAGCAATTAAGCATAATTTACTTTTAATTGCCCGAATTATTATATTGGCCTAAAAAATCAGAATTAAAAATCAATGCCCGTTTTGGCTTGTGGAAAATGGCTCATATAGGATTGATGAAATACAATATAACGGTTTTTGTTTGTGTCAGTCAACAGCTACAGGGATACAAACCTGCTTACTCATGATGATGTTGGACGTTGTTATGTTGGAAAAATGCAAAACGATGTGGTGATGTTTCATTAGGAACATGAGTGTATGTATGTAAATACCTTCATGTTCATACATGTCATGTGCGTGAGCGTTTTTAGTTTTACCTCTTCTGTAGTGAAGAAGAGTCGGATTTTCACACGAAAAGCGTCCCAAAAAATCTACTTTAGAGAACTAATAATAGCAAAAAGTAGGAAAAATAACTTCCTGCAAGTGACAGCGACAACTGGACAAAACGAACATTGACCTTTTTTTCTGCAAATTTTTGCTATAGCTATGCTTTTTGTTAGGACTAGACGGGTAAGGGTGACATGACAGTTTAAAATCTAATATAATGTCAATGTCCAATCGTATAGTAGTCAAAGTGCAAGTGTGAAAAAACGTACTTGCACGACATGAATGACATGATTCAATTTCCAATGAAAAAAAGTAGAAATCCGTATAAAAAAGTAGTGATGAGCGATTGGTATATTAAAAATCATTCCGTATCGACTTACTTAGGTATGTCAGCGTTTATAATTTTTCTAATTTTCAGAATGTGTAAATCATCATTAGCCAAGCCAGTCAAAAATGTAATGCTAATATGCATAGGATTTCTTTTTCTTGTTGGCATTTAAGGAATTTCAAACGCACTCGAGATGAGGATTAAGGAAATTCTTTGATAGCCAATCCGATAACGATATAAAGCGACGACACGAACAAATATCGAAGACAAGACAAGAAGTACGTAGTACGTATACGCAACACACAAATTACGTATTTTGTTTACGCCTATCCTTTCTTCCAATCTATCCTACTAATGTAAATGGATTGAATTCGAAACGAACAATTTGTTTTTCCTTGCATACTATTCATATTACTTGTCCTCCCTCACAAATTGTGAGTCACAATCAGTCTACTTCTTTTCTTCCAGTTCCAGCCAATAAGAAGAAGAAATGAACGTTATACATTAAAGTACATTTTACTTACGACGACGACGACAACGAAACAAGACAATACGCTCACCGCGTCGCACTACACCGCTTGCCGTGTTTTTCTTCATTGTAAGGCTTATTTTTTTTCTTCCTTAAAAATTACCGTTTTTCTCCCAAACCCCAAAGTATCCGATTTTTCAAAATCAAGTTCTGTGATCAGGTCTGGTGACTGGTATCATAGAAGTATTTATACTTCATTAGTATTTCCTCTGCTCGTTCCTAATAGAGATCTCGTCTGTTTCGAGATTGTTTACAAGTTTAGTACGACGCAGTTCTTGAAATAATATTGATTGTTGCGAATTTTTTAGGTATCAATTTGACGCCCACTGTTAATTGCGATTGAACTTAAATTGGAGATTCAAAATGGACGACGATTTTCGTGAGATGGACTCGATAGAGAAGTACGTGGGATTGTCTTCTACCCACAACGCAATGCCACGCTTCGTTGCGGCATACAACCCCATGTAAGTTGTCCTGTCTACTGACGATTAATTAAATACACGATTCCGTTAATCGTAATGATGACTCTTGGCTCTTGTGTATGTTTTTATAGGAAAAGCTTAGTTGATGGAGAGCATTTTGATCTTACTGAGAATGAGCTAGATCCTTTGCAATACGAGAAAGAGGAAGAAGTCTTCGACAGTGCCATAATGTCAAACTTTTACGTCAATTGTCCCTCCGTCAGCGTGGCTAATGCTATGGAAAGCGAGAGGGTTGCAGGCTCAGACAGAAGTTTGGCCCATTTCCAACCCTCCATGTATGCAATGGCAGATTTCGAAGCAATGAAGGAGGAAATGGTCAAGTTTCCATACGTTCATGAGGAGGAGGGCTTAGTATTCCACAAAGAGGTAAATATGGATTGGAATGTAATGGAATTGTCATTAGACTTGGTTTCCGAATTGCTTGTTTTCATTATTATTTGTAGATTGTTCGTCATGGAAATGGTATGGGGAAAATCCCTCCACGGTGCAAGGTTTTCTTTCATTACGTCGCCTTTGCTGAATGCAGTTCTGAGCCGTTTGATACGTCAATGGTTAGGAAGTTCCCTTATGTGGTGGATTTAAGGGCCCCCAACGTGCTCTTGGGCTACCAACTTGCTTTGGAGACTATGGAAATTGGAGAGCTTGCGCGCTTCATTATTCCTCCACAACTTGCATTTCTGAAGGGGGGAGTTCCTCCACGTATTCCTCCAAGTATGTTCTCTCATTTAAACATGCATAACTATAACTATAACGTATGACTTGTATAATCATTCCTCACTCTCTCCCTCACATTTAAGTATGGTCGTAATTTATTTAATATAAAATTTCACACATATAATTAACCTTCGGTAATAATTAATAATGTTTTTCCCACCAAAATCCCTATATTTAAAAGTTCTTCGTAATTTAACATCATCTGCGGGATTCTTTAAAGCGAATGATATCCTTAAGCATGAATTACTATTGTATTATGTTGAGCTACATCTACGATTATTTTCAATTTCTTTGTTAGGTTCTCAAATTCTCTTTGTCGTTGAAATCCTTCATATAATCAGAGAGGAAACATTGAAAACCTTTCCGTACATGACTTCTGAAGAGCGAGCCTGTCTTCCATTTTCTCAAATTTTGGAGGAATGTCACAAATTCCGTTTGGATGGGAATGCTTATTACGGTAATTATAAAAATTACCCAGCCGCCATTCGGAAGTATCGTCGGGGAATCGATATACTGGAAGCTTACCCGATTTATTACCAAGATGACGAACGAGCAAGATGTGATCTTCTTTGGTCGCTTTATTCGAACCTGGCACTCTCTTATTTAAAATTGGAGAAACCCGCGCAAGCTTGTAGCGCTTGCAAACTCGGATTGAAAATCGCTCCAGATGTTGAGAGCAAGGCTAAACTCTTGTTTCAGTAAGGCGTGACTTCATGTTTTTTTAATTGGCATAATCGTGAATTGCTTAAATGTTTTATTACAAATTGATTTAATGAACTTTTTATCACCTTTTTAGCCATGCGAAAGCCCTTCTCATGTTTAATGATGTTGAGGCTGCTAAGAGTGTGATTGAAAAGGCTGGCAGGCTTAAGCCGAAAGATTCCAAGATAACTCAGCTCAAACGAGAGGTATCCGACGGATTCATTTATATTTTACTTTCAATATGTTCAAAACCCACACGAATTCATGTGTCTTGTCATATGAATACTTAATCAACTTGTTCATGGGATTATGTATTATGTTTTTGGCATAGATTTACGAAATGGAGAAAGTTCATGATGGAAAAGTCGCTAACTTATATACCAAAATGGCCAAAGGACTTGAACTTGGAAACTCTAATCATGAAGCAAGCACCAGCGGAGCCTCGTCTTCTGGAAGTGGATGCGAAACTAAGTATAACTTTTAAAAACAAGAGCTTGCGTTACGAATTATTTGTAGTTACATATCTACGACTTAAATATGTAATTAATTGAGGCTAATGAACTGTCATTCAACAAAATCAATTGTTTGTTAATTGTAAGTAAGCATTTAATGAATTACCGATTGTAAGCTAAGTATACGAAACCGGTTGAGATTTTAATATTCTATACTTCTTTATCTGATGCAAACTAAACAAGTAAGGAAGATTCAAGACCAGACCCCAGGCACTACCTCTGCCCGAAGTGGATGCAAAATTGTAAAGAACCTTCAAAAATGAGAACTTGTGTTATGAATTTATTTGCAACTACATATCTGCGAATTAAATATGTAATTAAGACTAATGAAGTAACGTAACAAAATCAATTATACCTATGTTATGTAATTGTAAGTATGTAAAAGATTAAGTATAAGCTGTACGAAACCGGTAGAGATTAATAAGTTTATATGTACTTTCTTTGTCTCATGCAAACTATTAAACAAGAAAAAGAGATTCGTTGTTTCCATATGTATTAAAATGTCGGTCCCTTATTATTGGCTCGCTCATAACGGTACTCGTGGAAAGGATGAGAAGTTTTTGGCGTTCGAATGTGAGATGAAAGGAGAAGGGATGTGATGACCCCATACAACTGAAAATTCAAACGTATTTTTTTAGATTAATGCATACCGAGTAGATGATTAACCCTTACGTATTGGAATGTTAGCTACCTGAATGAATACAATGCCAACTATAACGCACGCTACGATGAAAAGATGGTCTCCTGTAAAGAAGTGCTCGAACTTTACTAGACATCCCATTTCATTCCAAGTTGATGGATCCTTGATTTTTCCACACCCTAAAAATCATTTTGTTTTTCCTATCAAAATTGAGTATATATATGTATTTTAAAAAGGCGTTATGATTTTGAATATTTACCTTTTTGAACCTCCAGGCAACAGGAATCAGGAACAGTCTGTCCCTCAGGGTCCCCTGACTCAAACCAGTTAGCAAAACTGTCCACTCCGCAACATTGAAACTAACATTAAATTAGAAATTTTAAATGTGTTTAATGTGTGTAAATTTTAATGCACAAGTTATAGGTTTAGCCTATTTGCTCGCTCAATTTCTTTACCGTTGTTTGAATCAAGTCCCAGGTACTCATAGTGGAATTATCCATCTCACTTTTTCTTTCAAGTGTTGGTTTAACTTCATCCTTCAAGAAATTGATCATGCGTTCGTGTTTAAATATCGCAAAGACAGATACAAAAAGTTGCAGCATCACCACAGTAATTACCGTTGCCAAATACTGAAATAAAATGTAATGTAAAATAGTTGGTGGATTGAATGATTTTGATTGGAAATTAATATTTGAATTATGGATAGATCTTTGGGAAATCCAATTGATTATTACCGTTAGCAACAAGCATCGGGACTTAACACAAGCGCCAAAGCAACCACAGAAGGTAATGGACGTAACCAGCCCTCCAAATATGACGCAGAATAAGGCAACATGGCTGAAGTCAATATTAGAGTTTACATCATTTTCTTGGATATGGCTGGTGCTCATTTGCAAACTGGGTGAAAGCAGCATGGCGCCTACTGCAATAATGCAGACGCCAACTAACTGTGAAGACAATAATAAAAACATGAGAGATGAACAAAATAAAAAAAAATAGTTATTGTGTTTGGGGGTAAATTTTCAAAAGTTGTAGTTACTATTCTTACCCCTACAGCCAGATTTAACAAAATGAGAGTTGTTCGGATGCACCACATCCCACTTTTCATGCACCCTTTCCTATGGCCACCACGAACATTTTTAGGTTCTGGCATCGTCGCTCGGAATCTTGGGTCTTCAAATTCAAAACCATAATAATTCGACATTTTAACAGTAACAGTATGATTTCCAAATTTGGATTCCAAAATATTCCATCAGTTTCAACTTCAGCTCTATCAACTTTGAAGGCGTGTAGTGATGGATTAACAGTCTAATGCCAGTTTACATTTCCATCCACCATACTCCAGCCTTGGTTAGCGACTGGAGTGGATTCATTATTCATTCAATTTTTACGTCAATTACATCAAAATGAGCCTGGCACTTTCTCTGATTAGTATTTTATTAGATTGAAATTGAAGTGGAAATTAACGCTTATAAATAATATCATTTATATGCATATTTACTTACTTGATTCAATACAAAACTAATGTTGAAATGTAGTTCCAGTCTTTCCTACCTTAACTCGATTCTCACTTCTCAATCCCTCAAAAGCATTTGTGTGGCAGTTGAAGTTGAATGAATGATGAATCGTCTTGTGAAAGTGTGACACTATTGATAAGACACGACTATGCCCGTTCCCATTGCACAGCACTTCTACGAAAGCCTTGAACTGTTCAATCTTTCACTCCTCCACTGCATTAGGATTGCTATTTTCAATCTTCGGCCCATATATTAAATCTAATTAAGAAGACCACTTGTGGATTCCAAGACGTCATCACACCATCTTCATCTGTAGATCGGAGATGACTCGTCAATAATCCCTAGAGAAAAAAGTCATGTTATTTCAGCATCGATATACATAAATGTCAAGTCAAATTATCGGACGGGGAGTATAAATATTATGACAAATGCACAAATACCTCTTCTATTTTACATGTTCTTCCTTAAACTAAACACCTCTCACATTTGATGTTGAATTTTGATAAATTATTTTTGCGCATTGTTATTATATGTACACAGTTTCCGTTTCGAAACATGGCATGCCCCTCTGGAGCAAGGCAACAACAAAAACAAACTTCATGTTTTTGCAACGAATGGATTATGGATGATACGATGATACAAAAAAGGCATAAAGAAATGACTACATAATAGATACAAGCAAAGTATTTTCATAATAATATAAAATGATGTCTTCATTCTTGTTTATCCCTCATCATTTCATATGCAGCATCAGCAGCGTCCTTCCTCTTCATTCCATTCCATTATTGCATGGCATATGACTCGACTCGACTCTGACCAGACTAAAAAAATCAAATCTCTAGATAGAAGGGGTTTCGTGATGGATGGGCATAAAACATGAAAAAAGGAAATGGACCGAATGAACGACCAAACACGACCACATGTAGTAAGTAACAAAATCCACTCACAATCAAACAAAAGTGCTTTTGCTCAAAGAAAAAGAGAACAAAGGTGCGGTGGTGCTCACTGCTCACTGCTCACTTTGTTGCATCATCATTGCTTTATCCTTAGTAGATAATATTTGGATCTCAACTTGATCAATCAGTGTAGTGCAGTGTCTCGTAGCAATATGGAGTGATTATTATTTTTTAATTCAATTAGCTTACCAAATGTAAAACAACCAACCAAGTTTTATTTCACGTGGAATTTAGATTCTCATCGGTTAGGTATATAAAAATAGTTTTGCCCTTTCCTTAATAAATAAGGAGGCACATAACATGCATTCCTGATTCTAATGTTCCATTGTAAGTAGTTCAATTAAATATAACCTACAGTGTCGAAAGTCGAAACCGAAACAAATGACCCCTACAAAAAATCAAATAAATATTGGTCTAAACCAATTCCAATTCCTTCAATGACTGTTTTAATTGAAATCAATTAAGAAAAATGTAATTCTCGGCATTTTTACAATTTTCATATTTTATTTTATAAGAGCAATATATAAAGGTTACTACTATAAGTTGATTACCTAATAACGTTAACACGCATAAAAAACAATTTGGTTCTCTTAGTTAGTCCTCCTCTTGAGCTGCTGCTTCTGCTCTACGTTTTTTAAACAACGCCATAGCATATTCACCATCCGCTTCGGGATACTTCTCCGTATAGAAGGACTTAATACCACCCGTTTCACGCATTAAAAATCTCTTGACCTATATGAAATAAAAATTACGATGGACAATTTGTCTAACTAATTCCAAAGATAAGAAATTATTAAATTAACACCCAGGAAAAGCTAGGCCACAACTTACTTCTCCATGATTTCTTCTCCACTCTGTTTTCAGTAAATGATTCTCCCATGACGGAAACTTTGTGTAAAATGGTACATATGGCTTCTTCCGATAAGGTATACGGTCATCAAAGCCAATCTATAAGTATCGAATAAAAAAAAGTCAATTTGAATATTGTATGGAGTCGTGAAACGGTTTTACGTAGATTATGCCAACGTACTTGAGAGAAATCCAAAGTTTCATTATAGTGGATTTCTTTCTCTGTTCGGCATTTGCTGGGGGCTGCAACGACTTCAGGAAAGTATGCATGATCCTCCCTTTGCTCAACTAGGTACAGTCCTTTTTCCTCGGCCAACCTGGCATGAGATCTCTGAAGCAATATGCAATCAAAATCAATACGTACGAAAATAGACAATCAATCAAATCATGTAATTCTCACAAACCTGGCGGATCAAGCCGAGCATGAATGCCTTGGTTATGTGCTGAACATTCTTGTAAGACCCTTCAACCTTTGCATAGATATCCTTAATACCGATTAGTTTACACATTTCCCTTATTGCCCGATGGCATACCAAACCAAACCCTTCTGGTTTCTTGAAAACAAAAATCCGAGTTTTCCCAAACTGCGTAAAGAAGTCATGAAGCACTATAAATTAAAAAATACAGTTATCACAGCCATACACAAATCTTGAATCACAATCACAAATTTTTACAAATGTATAACCAACCGGTTTGATTGTTGTAGCGCTCAATATACACAAGCTTTTGTCCCGCTCTATTCTTCGCTCTCCTTAAAGCTCCTCTTCCATCCGGGCTCTTAGCGAGTGCAAATCCAGCCAATCCATTCTTATTTCCGGTGAAAGCCATAACACTGAATCTCCTCACACGACCATAGTTAGCATCCATATTGGCTTGGGCGGTGTGCTTGACAAAGAAACTAGTGCTATATTCTGCTACTGGAACATGAATCACTGGAGGCGGAGTGAAGTTTGGGCTCGACACTGACAATGCTGGACTAGCAATTCTACATATTTGTGCGGCCCGATTTGACACTATGAGAAAATACGTAATAGTAAAGAAATTAGCATTGCATCCCCAAATGATGAATTAAATGTTACTATATAATTTTACCTGAAAGTCCCAACAACTTTTGAGTGAGGGCTCCAATCGACCGGGATGAAGCTGAGATGTTCATGATTCTTTAGTTCTAAAGCTCACAAGCCAACTGCAACTGCGTAGTACTGTAGATCCACAGGTCATAATCGAAAAGGATAAGGCATTTTAAAACTTATTAAGTAATTCCTAATTAAGTTAATTGTTTACACTTTACACATGATGACAGCCAGACTCGTCTTTTTGCTCGGTATAAAAATTTCCTCGTTTTGCAAAAGTTTCATGTCTCAGTCTCACAATCAGTCTCATGTGGTTGGTTTTGGTTACCCGGCGGGCATATAGGTAGTTATTCAATTCAACGTACTGTTCAACTACATTCTTGATTTGGCCACAGCACAGCCACAGTAAATTAGCCACATGCTATCCTCGACTTTACCTTACTTCATATCCTCGCTAAATCGGAGCTTAGCCGCGCGCTTATGTACCCACAAATATTTGCAACTCTGTATGCCAAGGCAAAAACGCAAAACAAGAAAAAAACCCTATCTAATGCAGATGCAGGCATGCCGATACTGTGTGTTGTGTACTGTACTGTACTGTTATAAATGTACTTGATAGTAATAGTAATAGTAGGTTATAATGCAATGATATGATGAGTGTATGAGTATGTGGAAGGGGAATACAGTCTTGTGAAAAGCGAGACTGCGGTAATCTTGAAAAAACCACGGCACGGCCTGAGAGCCTGTGAAACTGGGAGTCTGTCTGAATTAATTTTCATCGGCGAGTGAAACGCTCTTTAAACAATTTTCAATTTATAATTGAAAACGGTTTGATTAAAATTTTGAATCAAAATGGGTCGTATGCACGCCCCTGGGTAAGTTATTTAAAAATATTTCATTAATTTAGTTTAAAAAATGTGAATCACAAGAAAATAAGTGTTGGTTATTTATTACGAAATGTTAATTGTTGTTGGTTTCGATCAAAACGGTTCTGATGAAAGTTTTCAGTGTTTATAATGAAAATGAACCCTACCAACTCTGTATGATATGATTCAAATATGTATCTTTGTTTCACAGTTTTGAATTCTTAAAGAACTTGTGCATTGTGGTTTCATTGTTGTGTTTATGTACTTAATACAGACCAGCTTTGGGTATTTGATTACACATTAATTATTTTAATAGGAAGGGTATTTCCCAATCAGCCCTGCCTTACCGCCGCGGAGTTCCAACATGGTTGAAGCAGAGCCCTGATGATATTAAAGAGATTACACATTAATTATTTTAATAGGAAGGGTATTTCCCAATCAGCCCTGCCTTACCGCCGCGGAGTTCCAACATGGTTGAAGCAGAGCCCTGATGATATAAAAGATCAAATTTACTTGTTGGCAAAGAAGGGTTACATGCCTTCAAAAATTGGTAAGCTTTAGTCTTTTGCCTTTAGAGATGTAGAATATCATTTCAAGATTAGAATAGTCTCCATTCAGTTAGTAATATTGACTAAATATAATATAATGTAGTTGGTGCTTTTTTGTAAAAAATTAGGTATTACGTATAAGCACGATCATATGAAAATTATTATTATTTTCCTTTTAGGTGGCATTTTGAGGGATTCACACGGAGTCGCTCAAGTGCGTTTCGTTACCGGCTCGAAAATCCTTAGAATTTTGAAGGCAAAGGGTTTAGCTCCAACTATTCCAGAAGATTTGTATTTCCTAATTAAGAAGGCTGTGTCCATTCGCAAACACTTGGAAAGGAACAGGTAGGAAACCGGAATTGTCTAATTTTTTATTGTGTTTTGTTATTTGTTTTAAATTAATTGTATGACTGACTGGTTATGTGTCCTTTATTATAACAGGAAGGACAAGGACTCTAAATTCCGTTTGATTCTGGTCGAGTCACGTATCCACAGGCTGGCCCGCTATTACAAGACGAAGAGAGTTCTGCCTCCCACTTGGAAATACGAATCAAGTACTGCATCAGCCCTTGTAGCCTAAATTATGCTAATTCTATCGGCATGAATAAAGAAGTAAATATATAAGGGCAAAATAACTTTATTTGAAATTGACTTATTTCATTCCTAAAAATTATAATTATATACTTATTTACTTGTTTTTGTCATAAAAAACGCTTTTACATTCATCTTCAATTCAGAAGTAAGATTTTTTTCCGAGTCTTGTCCAAACTTTTATTTTGTTTTAATATGGGTTCATTTGCTAGATATTCATTCAGGGTATTTGATGGTGTCCGNCGTATCCACAGGCTGGCCCGCTATTACAAGACGAAGAGAGTTCTGCCTCCCACTTGGAAATACGAATCAAGTACTGCATCAGCCCTTGTAGCCTAAATTATGCTAATTCTATCGGCATGAATAAAGAAGTAAATGTATAAGGGCAAAATAACTTTATTTGAATTGACTTATTTCATTCCCAAAAATGATAATTATATACTTATTTACCTGTTTTGTCATAAAAAACGCTTTTACATTCACCTTCAATTCAGAAGATTTTTTTTCCGAGTCTTGTCCAAACTTTTATTTTGATTTAATATGGGATCATTTGCTAGATATTCATTCAGGGTATTTGATAGTGTCTGTTTTTCAGACAAAAATCTAATAATTTACGGACTCTGACCAGTTACTATCTTATTACATAAAGACTTGAGTAGAGTTGAGTAGCATCAAATGCAATAATACAATGCAATAATAATACATCAAATGCAGTAATGTACCACATCTGGAAACTGGTAACATTTTGAAATTGAATGAATACGAACGTATTTTATCATACTTCAGCGGCAGCGGCACAACAAAGATTGTTAACTTCAGTATAAACTTTCTTTGGGTTTGAGGCCCATGGAACTATGGATTTGTATTTGTACATAAAAAAGTGCATAGGAAACTTCACTTTCTCTAAACCTCAGAGTGGACTCAAAAACTTCATTAAAAATTAAAAGTGTTCTTATTTTGGATTGGAAGCGTCAAATGAAGAATCTCTTACGTAAGCAAAAGATCATCATCACTTCTATCCGCGAAATGGCATTTTGTATATACATATAACTTTTTAGCTTTAAAACATAAAAATTCGAAATAATAGGATGTCAATAATGCTTGTGGATTCTAGGAAGGAAGCGAAGATCAATTCATGATCCACTCCACAGAAATGCTTATCCGTTTGGGTATTTAGGTCATGGTTGAAACAAGAGAATGGATGACGATTCCCAAATTATCAGAGTGATAATTTTGGGGTGTAAACTTGTTGAGTTGGCGAGGGATCCACCTGGATTAGA